>JAHLJT010003408.1:0-32314 GCA_031308135.1 Acheta domesticus | reverse complement strand
CACTGCCTTTGAGGCGCCATTAGTCCAATGGTATCACGTGGTCGCTTGGAAAACAATATTTAATCCCGCCTATTCCTGCTTGTCTGATTATCTCTACTCTATGAGTAGGTCCTGGACGAATGCACGTTCCTCACCCACCGCTTTCGAGGCCTCTCTAGACCAAAGTTCTTACAAAGTGAGACAAGTGCTTACTTGAAACAAAACTTAAGCCACGAACTTGCTTATATTTTTATTCCAGTTGTGTTATTACGTCCCAAACGTGTACCGGTGCCGGAATCCTCTTTCTATGTGTGTCGTTATTCTCTACGGTCCCATGAATTAAGCACGTAACTATCATGTTAACCCTACAAGCTCTCAATTATTTACTGGTCGATTTTTTCTGTTATTTCTCTCTTAAAGCAATCAGGGTTTTGACACCTCTGCGATCTCCGTTTTGGGTGTTTCGCTGTTGCCCTCTACGGTCAAAAATATAATGACCCGCTACAACTGTTTTAACTCTAACCTGTGTGTTTTTCAGTTTCGTGTTAGTCCAAGGTTATAGTCACTTTAATGAACGCGACTTTTTTAACGAAACGGAAAACCGACTTACGCTTTTGTCGGGAACGAGATGCTCAAAGTATTAGTCGCCTTTAACAAGAGTGACGCTTTCATCTACGAGGGTTTCCACACTTGCGAGGGCCATTGTCGAAGCAAATTCTTTTTTTTCAGAAACGTGTTATTGGAGGTGTTAGACACCTTCATCAATGGAGGATTTGTGACTCGTGATGAGCGACCGCCGAGGCAAACTTCCTGTTCCTGTTGCTGAGCGCTTTCGGGATGGTGATTGTGAGTGCTTTTACCGGGACCTTCATGGGCTTCCTGACTGTGCTTGGGGAATCCCGACAGATTGAGACGCTCGAGGAAGCTGCCAACCTTGTCACCAGAATGTATGGGGGAGAAGTCGATGATACATATTTTGATACACCTTACAAAAGGCGATGTGCTGTTTAAATTATTTGACAAGTATGTATATATTTTATTGTGGCATGTATTGACGAGATAATTCTAATCACTTGTATAGTTTAACTGCAGCGATGCTAGCAAAAACAAAGGAAAGAGATGTTCCCCAAATGTTCATGGGCTCATGTGTTATGTAAGTATATATTTAAGAGTATGAATTAGTATACATTTTCTCGTGTAGGGTCCCTTAGAAATATCTCTGCTCTCGATAACCATCGAATTGCGAGCGATGTATGGGAGGGGCAAATACAGGAATGAGTAATTGTACAAACGTTCATGGGCTCATATGTCATGTAAATATATTTTCCTATGAGAGTATGATTTAGATTTTATTATCTCGTGTAGGGTTCGTAAGATATCTCACTTTTGTCATTGGCTCTCAATTTGCGAGCGATGAACGCGAGAGACAATTAAAGTAATGAGAAATCGTGCAAACATTTTTGGTCTTTATGTGTTTTGAATATTTGTACTTTACTGATTTGATTTTTACTTTCACTTAAACATACGTATTACGTCGTAATAAACCTAGTGTACAGAAAGTTATGTAATGCTGCGCGAAGAAACGGCTGATAACGGAAAAGGGTATATATCCAGACGCTCAATTATACTGCGAATTTTTGTAGGAAGAGCTCTCAAGGCCACTCAAATCCCATCTTCGCGATGGAATATGTCACGGCATTTCGTGTCATTCACAGTCGTTCCGCTAGATTTCGCACGATCGCGACCGTATGAAGCAGTGCTTGCGATCATGCGACTTCTACCGGCAAGACCGAGAAAAGACGCCAAATGCCGTGACATATTCCATCGCGAAGATGGGATTTGAGTGGCCTTGAGAGCTCTTACTACAAAAATCGCAGTATAGGGAAGAAATCGTCTAACACGTGGTCTAGTCAGAATCCTGGTTTTGTGGGTTCGTGATATCGATAAATCACTTTTAAGCAAAACATCCATCTGACGTTCCGTCCGTTCAGCGTATGTGAGAAACACTAGCGGCTAAATCATGTGCAGGATTGTTTCCAAATTGAAGAAGTCCCTGTCGATCTCACCCGAGTCGAAGGTCTAATATTTTTAAAGCATTCATTAATTTTGGAGGTACCTTACGTGAATCCTCCCGGACATTTTCACAAGTTCCTAAAAAACCGTTTCGAATTTTTTCTTTAAATTGTAAGAATACAGTAAAATACACTGATAAAGGTGGCATAGGTGCGATTTTCACGATTTACTCTGAGATTGTGAAAATTGCAAAAGTTTGAATTTTTTTCGGCGTCTTCCTACAACTACAAAATTGAAGATTGAGATTTTTTCTCCAAATGAAATTTCATCTCCAAAGTGAGTTGTTTCATTAAGGTCATGTACATTTTTTTAAAAAAAGTATAGTTTTCGCGCAACATTGCGTGCAATGTGTGCAATTTAAAAAAAATACAAGATTTTCTAAAAAACGGTTCCAAACCTTTTCTTTAAAGTTTTCATAGGGATAGTACTAAATGTATTCTACCAGATGACATAAACGCCATTTTCTCCTATATTTTTGGTTTTGCAAAAATTACAAAAATGTATTTTTTACTTGTCCCTCATGTCGCTAATATTTACATTAGCGACGATTTGTTCACATTCTTCATATTTACGAATACATGTGCTATAAATAATGTCACGTCAAGTTCTGCAAGAACGCAACCGTTTTCTATGAAAACTATCTCAAGATTACGCGTTTTCAGAAACGCTCAAAGGCCATTTTCTAATAAATAGTTCCAACTTTTCCTTCAAACTTTTGGAGCAGATAGTGCTAATTCCACTCTTTTAATATGACTTAAAGTTCAAAGCTTTGATATTTTTAGTACACCCTAATGTACACGTATTGCTAAAAAATTATAGATTTCAAAAGGTAATTCGATAAGATAAAATGTTGTACACATGAGTTCTAATCCATAATGTACACGTTAGATGCATTTTCACACCAGTAAAAAATCTAAATAATAAAACAACTGGCACAAAATGGCCTATTATACTCAACTTTAAACAACAATATCACAAAACTTGCAATTCTGTCTGCTTTTAGGTTCGAAGCGTGGAACGGAGTACACGAATTGACCCTTATTCATCGGGAATTAATGAACCGCACACAGCAACCAGCCTTCATCGTCACTAGATACGACGGTAGTATGTTTCTAAATAATGGACTGTTGTGGGACGAAACTTCAGAGGCTTCATTTGCATACAAAGTGCCGCAATGCCTCATCTCGCCGGCCTTTTCTCCTTCACAGTCAATATGAATGACGCTCTAAGACATCGTTTAAACGTGCAACTCCAGGCCATAGTGGAAGGAGGCATATACGCCAAGATGGAAAGGTACTTATCCATAGCGGCTGCTACGCGCTCTCAATTACCTTCCCCAGCGACCCATCCTTAGGTCTTTTGAAGACGCTTCTCCAGGCAATTGTGGAAGCAGATATCTGAGCCAAGATGAAAAGGTACTTATCCATAGCGGCTGTTAAGTGCCCCTCAATTACCTTCCCATGCGACCCTTCCATTATCTTTTGAAGACGCGTCTCTCCAAGCTATTGTGGAAGCAGGCATTCGGAACCAAGATGGAAATGTACTTTATTAATAACGGCTGTTACGCGCTCTCAATTACCTCCCCAAGCGATCCATCCATTGCCTTTTGAAGACGCTTCTCCAGGCAATTGTGAAAGCAGGCATCTAAGCCAAAATGGAAAGGTACTAATCCATAGCTCTCAATTACCTCCCCAAGCGATCCATTCATTGCCTTTTGAAGGCGCTTCTCCAGGCAATTGTGAAAGCAGGCATCTAAGCCAAAATGGAAAGGTACTAATCCATAGCTCTCAATTACCTCCCCAAGCGATCCATTCATTGCCTTTTGAAGGCGCTTCTCCAGGCAATTGTGAAAGCAGGCATCTAAGCCAAAATGGAAAGGTACTAATCCATAGCTCTCAATTACCTCCCCAAGCGATCAATCCATTGCCTTTTGAAGACGCTTCTCCAGGCAATTATGCAAGCAGGCATCTAAGCCAAAATGGAAAGGTACTAATCCAATAGCGGCTGCTACGCGCTCTCAATTACCTCCCCAAGCGATCCATCCATTGCCTTTTGAAGACGCTTCTCCAGGCAATTATGAAAGCAGGCATCTAAGCCAAAATGGAAAGGTACTAATCCATAGCTCTCAATTACCTCCCCAAGCGATCCATTCATTGCCTTTTGAAGGCGCTTCTCCAGGCAATTGTGAAAGCAGGCATCTAAGCCAAAATGGAAAGGTACTAATCCATAGCTCTCAATTACCTCCCCAAGCGATCCATTCATTGCCTTTTGAAGGCGCTTCTCCAGGCAATTGTGAAAGCAGGCATCTAAGCCAAAATGGAAAGGTACTAATCCATAGCTCTCAATTACCTCCCCAAGCGATCAATCCATTGCCTTTTGAAGACGCGTCTCCAAGCTATTGTGGAAGCAGGCATCGGAACCAAGATGGAAATGTACTTTATTAATAACGGCTGTTACGCGCTCTCAATTACCTCCCCAAGCGATCCATCCATTGCCTTTTGAAGGCGCTTCTCCAGGCAATTGTGAAAGCAGGCATCTAAGCCAAAATGGAAAGGTACTAATCCATAGCTCTCAATTACCTCCCCAAGCGATCCATTCATTGCCTTTTGAAGGCGCTTCTCCAGGCAATTGTGAAAGCAGGCATCTAAGCCAAAATGGAAAGGTACTAATCCATAGCTCTCAATTACCTCCCCAAGCGATCAATCCATTGCCTTTTGAAGACGCTTCTCCAGGCAATTATGCAAGCAGGCATCTAAGCCAAAATGGAAAGGTACTAATCCATAGCGGCTGCTACGCGCTCTCAATTACCTCCCCAAGCGATCCATCCATTGCCTTTTGAAGACGCTTCTCCAGGCAATTATGAAAGCAGGCATCTAAGCCAAAATGGAAAGGTACTAATCCATAGCGGCTGCTACGCGCTCTCAATTACCTCCCCAAGCGATCCATCCATTGCCTTTTGAAGACGCTTCTCCAGGCAATTGTGAAAGCAGGCATCTAAGCCAAAATTGAAAGGTACTAATCCATAGCGGCTGCTACGCGCTCTCAATTACCTCCCCAAGCGATCCATCCATTGCCTTTTGAAGACGCTTCTCCAGGCAATTGTGAAAGCAGGCATCTAAGCCAAAATGGAAAGGTACTAATCCATAGCTCTCAATTACCTCCCCAAGCGATCCATTCATTGCCTTTTGAAGGCGCTTCTCCAGGCAATTGTGAAAGCAGGCATCTAAGCCAAAATGGAAAGGTACTAATCCATAGCTCTCAATTACCTCCCCAAGCGATCCATTCATTGCCTTTTGAAGGCGCTTCTCCAGGCAATTGTGAAAGCAGGCATCTAAGCCAAAATGGAAAGGTACTAATCCATAGCTCTCAATTACCTCCCCAAGCGATCAATCCATTGCCTTTTGAAGACGCTTCTCCAGGCAATTATGCAAGCAGGCATCTAAGCCAAAATGGAAAGGTACTAATCCATAGCGGCTGCTACGCGCTCTCAATTACCTCCCCAAGCGATCCATCCATTGCCTTTTGAAGACGCTTCTCCAGGCAATTATGAAAGCAGGCATCTAAGCCAAAATGGAAAGGTACTAATCCATAGCGGCTGCTACGCGCTCTCAATTACCTCCCCAAGCGATCCATCCATTGCCTTTTGAAGACGCTTCTCCAGGCAATTGGTGAAAGCAGGCATCTAAGCCAAAATTGAAAGGTACTAATCCATAGCGGCTGCTACGCGCTCTCAATTACCTCCCCAAGCGATCCATCCATTGCCTTTTGAAGACGCTTCTCCAGGCAATTGTGAAAGCAGGCATCTAAGCCAAAATTGAAAGGTACTAATCCATAGCGGCTGCTACGCGCTCTCAATTACCTCCCCAAGCGATCCATTCATTGCCTTTTAAAGGCGATTCTCCAGGCAATTGCGAAAGCAGGCATCTAAGCCAAAATGGAAAGGTACTAATCCATAGCGGCTGCTACGCGCTCTCAATTACCTCCCCAAGCGATCCATTCATTGCCTTTTGAAGGCGCTTCTCCAGGCAATTGTGAAAGCAGGCATCTAAGCCAAAATTGAAAGGTACTAATCCATAGCGGCTGCTACGCGCTCTCAATTACCTCCCCAAGCGATCCATCCATTGCCTTTTGAAGACGCTTCTCCAGGCAATTGTGAAAGCAGGCATCTAAGCCAAAATTGAAAGGTACTAATCCATAGCGGCTGCTACGCGCTCTCAATTACCTTCCCATGCGAACAATCTTTTATCATTTGAACACGCTTCTCCAGACCTTTGTGGACGCAGGAATCGGAACCAAGATGGAAATGGTCATATTAATAGCGGCTGTTACGTGCTTTCAATTACATCCCAAAGCGACCTATCCATTGTCTTTTGAAGACGCTCCTCCAGGTCATTGTGGAAGCAGGTATCTAAGCTAAGATGGAAAGGAACATATCCATAGCGGCTGCTACGCGCTCTCAATTACCTTCCCATGCGAACCATCCTTTATCATTTGAACACGCTTCTCCAGACCTTTGTGGACGCAGGAATCGGAACCAAGATGGAAATGGACTTATTAATAGCGGCTGTTACGTGCTTTCAATTACCTCCCCAAGCGACCTATCCATTGTCTTTTGAAGACGCTTCTCCAGGTCATTGTGGAAGCAGGTATCTAAGCCAAGATGGAAAGGTACTTATCCATTGCGGCTGCTACGCGCTCTCAATTACGTCCCCAAGCGATCCATTCAATGCCGTTTGAAGACGCTTCTCCAGGCAATTATGAAAGCAGGCATCTAAGCCAAAATTGAAAGGTACTAATCCATAGCGGCTGCTACGCGCTCTCAATTACCTCCCCAAGCGATCCATCCATTGCCTTTTGAAGACGCTTCTCCAGGCAATTGTGAAAGCAGGCATCTAAGACAAAATTGAAAGGTACTAATCCATAGCGGCTGCTACGCGCTCTCAATTACCTCCCCAAGCGATCCATTCATTGCCTTTTGAACGCGCTTCTGCAGGCAATTGCAAAAGCAGGTATCTAAGCCAAAATGGAAAGGTACTAATCCATAGCGGCTGCTACGCGCTCTCAATTACCTCCCCCAAGCGATCCATCCATTGCCTTTTGACGACGCTTCTCCAGGCAATTGTGAAAGCAGGCATCTATGCCAAAATTGAAAGGTACTAATCCATAGCGGCTTCTACGCGCTCTCAATTACCTCCCCCAAGCGATCCATCCATTGCCTTTTGACGACGCTTCTCCAGGCAATTGTGAAAGCTGGCATCTATGCCAAAATTGAAAGGTACTAATCCATAGCGACTGCTACGCTCTCTCAATTACCTCCCCAAGCGATCCATTCATTGCCTTTTGAAGGCGCTTCTCCAGGCAATTGTGAAAGCAGGCATCTAAGCCAAAATTGAAAGGTACTAATCCATAGCGGCTGCTACGCGCTCTCAATTACCTCCCCAAGCGATCCATCCATTGCCTTTTGAAGACGCTTCTCCAGGCAATTGTGAAAGCAGGCATCTAAGCCAAAATTGAAAGGTACTAATCCATAGCGGCTGCTACGCGCTCTTAATTACCTCCCCAAGCGATCCATGCATTGCCTTTTGACGACGCTTCTCCAGGCAATTGTGAAAGCAGGCATCTAAGCCAAATTTGAAAGGTACTAATCCATAGCGGCTGGTACGCGCTCACATTTACCTTCCCTAGCGAATCATCTTTTATCATTTGAACACGCTTCTCCAGGCCTTTGTGGACTCAGGAATCTGAACTACGATTGAAATGTTCTTATTAATAGCGGCTGTTATGTGCTCTCAATTACCTCCCCAAGCGACCTATTCATTGCCTTTTGATGACACTCCTCCAGGTCATTGTGGAAGCAGGTATCTAAGCTAAGATGGAAAGGAACTTATCCATAGCGGCTGCTACGCGCTCACAATTACCTTCTCAAGCGATCCATCCATTGTGTTTCGAAGACGCTTCTCCAGGTCATTGTGGAAGCAGGTATCTAAGCCGAGATGGAAAGGTACATATCCATAGCGGCTGCTACGCGCTCTCAATTACCTTCCCATGCGAACAATCTTTTATCATTTGAACACGCTTCTCCAGACCTTTGTGGACGCAGGAATCGGAACCAAGATGGAAATGGTCATATTAATAGCGGCTGTTACGTGCTTTCAATTACATCCCAAAGCGACCTATCCATTGTCTTTTGAAGACGCTCCTCCAGGTCATTGTGGAAGCAGGTATCTAAGCTAAGATGGAAAGGAACATATCCATAGCGGCTGCTACGCGCTCTCAATTACCTTCCCATGCGAACCATCCTTTATCATTTGAACACGCTTCTCCAGACCTTTGTGGACGCAGGAATCGGAACCAAGATGGAAATGGACTTATTAATAGCGGCTGTTACGTGCTTTCAATTACCTCCCCAAGCGACCTATCCATTGTCTTTTGAAGACGCTTCTCCAGGTCATTGTGGAAGCAGGTATCTAAGCCAAGATGGAAAGGTACTTATCCATTGCGGCTGCTACGCGCTCTCAATTACGTCCCCAAGCGATCCATTCAATGCCGTTTGAAGACGCTTCTCCAGGCAATTATGAAAGCAGGCATCTAAGCCAAAATTGAAAGGTACTAATCCATAGCGGCTGCTACGCGCTCTCAATTACCTCCCCAAGCGATCCATCCATTGCCTTTTGAAGACGCTTCTCCAGGCAATTGTGAAAGCAGGCAACTAAGCCAAAATTGAAAGGTACTAATCCATAGCGGCTGCTACGCGCTCTTAATTACCTCCCCAAGCGATCCATGCATTGCCTTTTGACGACGCTTCTCCAGGCAATTGTGAAAGCAGGCATCTAAGCCAAATTTGAAAGGTACTAATCCATAGCGGCTGGTACGCGCTCACATTTACCTTCCCTAGCGAATCATCTTTTATCATTTGAACACGCTTCTCCAGGCCTTTGTGGACTCAGGAATCTGAACTACGATTGAAATGTTCTTATTAATAGCGGCTGTTATGTGCTCTCAATTACCTCCCCAAGCGACCTATTCATTGCCTTTTGATGACACTCCTCCAGGTCATTGTGGAAGCAGGTATCTAAGCTAAGATGGAAAGGAACTTATCCATAGCGGCTGCTACGCGCTCACAATTACCTTCTCAAGCGATCCATCCATTGTGTTTCGAAGACGCTTCTCCAGGTCATTGTGGAAGCAGGTATCTAAGCCGAGATGGAAAGGTACATATCCATAGCGGCTGCTACGCGCTCTCAATTACCTTCCCATGCGAACAATCTTTTATCATTTGAACACGCTTCTCCAGACTTTTGTGGACGCAGGAATCGGAACCAAGATGGAAATGGTCATATTAATAGCGGCTGTTACGTGCTTTCAATTACATCCCAAAGCGACCTATCCATTGTCTTTTGAAGACGCTCCTCCAGGTCATTGTGGAAGCAGGTATCTAAGCTAAGATGGAAAGGAACATATCCATAGCGGCTGCTACGCGCTCTCAATTACCTTCCCATGCGAACCATCCTTTATCATTTGAACACGCTTCTCCAGACCTTTGTGGACGCAGGAATCGGAACCAAGATGGAAATGGACTTATTAATAGCGGCTGTTACGTGCTTTCAATTACCTCCCCAAGCGACCTATCCATTGTCTTTTGAAGACGCTTCTCCAGGTCATTGTGGAAGCAGGTATCTAAGCCAAGATGGAAAGGTACTTATCCATTGCGGCTGCTACGCGCTCTCAATTACGTCCCCAAGCGATCCATTCAATGCCGTTTGAAGACGCTTCTCCAGGCAATTATGAAAGCAGGCATCTAAGCCAAAATTGAAAGGTACTAATCCATAGCGGCTGCTACGCGCTCTCAATTACCTCCCCAAGCGATCCATTCATTGCCTTTTGAACGCGCTTCTGCAGGCAATTGCAAAAGCAGGTATCTAAGCCAAAATGGAAAGGTACTAATCCATAGCGGCTGCTACGCGCTCTCAATTACCTCCCCAAGCGATCCATCCATTGCCTTTTGACGACGCTTCTCCAGGCAATTGTGAAAGCAGGCATCTATGCCAAAATTGAAAGGTACTAATCCATAGCGGCTTCTACGCGCTCTCAATTACCACCCCAAGCGATCCATCCATTGCCTTTTGACGACGCTTCTCCAGGCAATTGTGAAAGCAGGCATCTATGCCAAAATTGAAAGGTACTAATCCATAGCGACTGCTACGCTCTCTCAATTACCTCCCCAAGCGATCCATTCATTGCCTTTTGAAGGCGCTTCTCCAGGCAATTGTGAAAGCAGGCATCTAAGCCAAAATTGAAAGGTACTAATCCATAGCGGCTGCTACGCGCTCTCAATTACCTCCCCAAGCGATCCATCCATTGCCTTTTGAAGACGCTTCTCCAGGCAATTGTGAAAGCAGGCATCTAAGCCAAAATTGAAAGGTACTAATCCATAGCGGCTGCTACGCGCTCTCAATTACCTCCCCAAGCGATTCATGTATTGCCTTTTGAAGACGCTTCTCCAGGCAATTGTGAAAGCAGGCATCTAAGCCAAAATTGAAAGGTACTAATCCATAGCGGCTGCTACGCGCTCTTAATTACCTCCCCAAGCGATCCATGCATTGCCTTTTGACGACGCTTCTCCAGGCAATTGTGAAAGCAGGCATCTAAGCCAAATTTGAAAGGTACTAATCCATAGCGGCTGGTACGCGCTCTCAATTACCTCCCCAAGCGATCCATTCATTGCCTTTTGAAGGCGCTTCTCCAGGCAATTGTGAAAGTAGGCATCTAAGCCAAAATTGAAAGGTACCAATCCATAGCGGCTGCTACGCGCTCTCAATTACCTCCCCAAGCGATCCATCCATTGCCTTTTGAAGACGCTTCTCCAGGCAATTGTGAATGTAGGCATCTAAGCCAAAATTGAAAGGTACTAATCCATAGCGGCTGCTACGCGCTCTCAATTACCTCCCCAAGTGATCCATCCATTGTCTTTTGAAGACGCTCCTCCAGGCCATTGTGAAAGCAAGCATCTAGGCCTATATGGAAAGGTACTTATCCATAGCGGTTGCTATGCATTCTAAATTTCTTTTTCACGCTGTATTGTGGGGCGTCTTTTAGTGTTTAATTTATTTTGCTCTTCAGAATCTCATTTAGATGTCACAGCCTTTATTATGACTTCTTAATTTATTTTTCTCTTTTCCAGCACATTTTTGACAATGGCTGCCATGAACAAGATCTAGTTTAAAGAAATGGAGCAACACCATTCAATTGTCATTAAGCCGGACTTGTTCTTTATGTGTGTAAACGTCGCGACCCTTATCTCTTGAGAGAAAACTTGGAAAAATAGATGAATTATTTATTATCATAATTCGTTTCACTGCCCAGAGATGTGAGAGACTATTACCATTGCTCATTCTTGTGTAACATAAATGGTCCTTGTTGATATGCAATTGTAATACTACACAAAATCACTTTTTTGTCTTACCGCATTTACAATCAGTTGCAACTTTTTCAATAAAATTAAAGATGTTTTAATATTATTCCAAAAATTACCTTTTTAAATACTTCGTATTACATCCATTTATAGTAAATATGTTTACGGAATTTGTGCAAATTGTTTATAAATTGTGAGAGCTCTTAATGTAAGCAAATCTACTTTCACATGTCAAATCGTCCTGTTATGGCAGTTCCTAAGAAATTATAATCCAAAAAAGGCACGTCATTCGAAGCACTTGACTTCAGAAAATTATGAGAATTCCTTATTGCCTCCTCATGAAAGTCACAAACTTATTTTGTGTTTTTTTAGGGAAAAGGGCGTATTGTCGGACACCTCTATTATATTTTCTTAATAATTGTATTTGTGGAAACAAAATTATTGACACAGTTAAAACAACAGAAATCGCATCAAATTCTAAGTTACATAAATACTTGAAGATGAGACATGAAGAAAATGTGAATTCTATGATTTGCACATTTGATATTAAAAATTTATGTGATAAGCATTTGATTACATGTCACATCCTCTTTGCAAAATATTCAATTTCTTTCGTAATAAATGATCTTAAAGGATAAAATAAGTGTATTGTTCTTGAATGGGAGGACCAGTAGGGTTAATTCATATGGGGTTAATTCATCTGTGCCTTATCAATTAAATCGCTCCTCTAAATAATTTGTTGCTCCTGACGGCCGTGTTGTCTTGCAAGGACCAAAAGCGAGCACTGGAACGTTCTGGAGGAAAGATGCAGTATACTGCGATTTTTGTAGGAAGAGCTCTGAAGATAACTCAAATCCCATCTTCGCGATGGAATATGTCACGGCATTTCGTATCATTCACAGTCGTTCCGCTAGGTTTCGCACGATCGCGACCGTATGAAGCAGTGCTTGCGATCATGCGACTTCTACCGGCAAGACCGAGAAAAGACGCGAAATGCCGTGACATATTCCATCGCGAAGATGGGATTTGAGTTATCTTCAGAGCTCTTCCTACAAAAATCGCAGTATAGGGTCGATGATTCTCGGTGAGGTCTTTCTTGAAGACGGCCTGGGTTAATTCGCAGCTAAATTATCCTTACTTTCCGCAGTCACAAGTGAATCGCATGGTGTATATATCACTGTTTCATTTCATATGTCCCTCATAGCCGCTTGTGGATGGTCCAGAAACTTCCTGACTGCTGCATTTCCTTAATTTCCAGCAGCCACAAGTGGATTGAGTGGTGAATCTCTCACAGTTTCATATTCTGTGTTTCTTACAACCACTTGTGAATGATGTGGAAATTTTATGATTGCTTCATTTACTTTATAATACCTTACAACCATTAATTGAGTGGGTCTCTTTGACTCCTTAAGTTTTTTCCCCCACTGTCACATTTCAATGGAGTAGAAAAGTTCGGATTAATTTCTTTTGTTCACAGCATTGCGTGGATGACAATAAGGTCCTATGGATGGATTCATGGGGGGGCCGCCCTATCTCCTGCATGGGCCCCCGTGGCCCCCGTCCGCAACTACGCGCCCAGCGCCCTTGGCCTCTCTGCGCTGGTGGAGCCCGCCGTCGTCCTGGGCGCGGGGTTACTGGCGGCGGCCGTGGCCTTCCTCGTGGAGGTGGCGCTGCGCATGCGGGCCAACGGGTGCTTCGTGTGGAGAGCGCGTCAGCTGTGCTGCCGGCGCACTGCACGCAACTGACTCTGGGGGCTTCATTTAGTTTCCTTTAATTTAATTTGCCTGGTTACTTAGCTCTGAGCAAAAAATCACCGTTATGTCTGTGGCTGCGCCAGGGAACTGACTCGCTAGGACGCGTGAATTAATTTGACTTAATTCTTTTTCATTTGATTTAATTTGATTTAGTTCGTTTTCCTTTGGTTTTTTTTCTTTTTCGTTTGATTTATCCGGCTGAGTTTTCTCTGGTGATTACTAAGGTGACTCGACTGTGTCCGTTTTGTACAAATGTTTGTGTCTCGACGGTGACGGTGTTGCGTTCGTAGCTACATAGGCAGATCGATTTCAGTTGCAGTGCGGGGGAGAGTTCTATTGACTAGCTGCTCTGATCGGGACTTTTCCGTGATGCCTGCGACCAGTACCAGGCAAATGTCAGAGATCTTCTCTATATAAATGGGCTACTGGCATTGTGGTACACCGTCACTCACACACTGATGTACACTGCTACACATTTCGCGAGACCAGTCAGTACTTAAGGCTTTTGACCTAGGGCAAAGCTCTTTTGGGGAGATACCTAGAAATGGAAATATCCACGCTAGCCAACGTGTGCTTTGGCAATAGGTTAGTTCCTCCAGCGGGGGATGAACTCTGCGGATGATCTCATGTGGAAAAATATTCAACCATTCTCAGAACGAATGACCATAGCAGGTGACGTGCCAGGAAACATCAAACACGTAAGATTAAGAAGAGTTCTTATAATAGAACTTCTAAACGATGAAGCTGTAGTTTCTTTCTTAAACTAAAAAAGAGCAGAAAACCATACTGCGATCCGTCCCTAACCCCTCCCACTGACAAGCGACGGTTGACGGCGTAATTTTGAATTGACACGGTTTTTTTAATTATTCACCGAATGTATTGTTTCTCTCTTCAAAACCAGTCGCTGTAACATCTTTGCTTTTGTCTTATAAATTATAATTACAGTCCTCATTATTAGTTATCTCGAAAATTTTTAATTTGAGAAGCGTGGCGCAAAAGCACTAGATAAAAAGTTCGCACAAGATCCCAGATCGCTCGACGAACGAAAATGTGCAACGGTCGCCAAGGGAGACACGGCGCATGCGCCATCTAGATCTAACATCGCCGTTCAGAAAACATTGCGTGCCCAATGCTAGCTTTGGAGGTTGTATTCGTCACGAAATTTGCTGTGCCTGCGTTTGTAATTTGTTTCACTGCCTTTCTTGTGTTCGTTCTTGCACAAAAAGTAAATGTAGTTTTTTGTGCCGATACTTCCTGTCTGAAAGCTAGGCAGTCAATGTTTTTGAGACGGTATTAAGTGGAGCTGTCTCCTTTTTTCGTGACGTCAGTCGGGTGCACAGATATCTCGGCGAACTGTTTAATGCTTAACTCACGTTTGTATATGCTTTCCTAGGTTGAAGGGATGAAACTTGCACTGATGTACACTACTAAGAACAAAATCGGTGGCACGATGTGCAATATGCCGTTCATTTTCTTGTTATTATAGATATAGCAAAGTGTATGAAGATGCTTCTTTTTTTAACTACAATAGTGACACAAAATAGCCAGAGAAGAGAAATTGAATTCGTAATTCTGAAAATTTGTCATTTGCGGAGAAAAACATTTTGTAAAATGTGCAATTGAACAAAAGAAAGAAGGCGTGATAATTATCTTTACATGCTTTGAAATTGCTATCACTTTACCATTAGTGTTTGCAGTGGGAAAATATGAAAATCACAAATGTACAGAATATTGCAATTACGTTTCGACGCTATGATTCTGCTAAATCAACATATACTTGTGGTTTGGGTGATTTGGTCACAGTATAACCAGTATGTTCACTTGCTCCAAAATCTAGTTTTGAGCTGGTTAGACTCCCGGCCATGTTCTTGGTTGTCAGCCAATATAATTTCAGCAGATACATTCGCATATCATACACCGTGTGATATGACAACTGAGTGTATGTGTTTAATTTGTTTCAGAGGACGTGGAATTTGATTAAAATGGATAGAATCATAAAATGAATTGAACTAGTGAATAAAATAAATGTAAGAAAATCATTTTAAATGTAGTAATTATGTATTTCGCGCGCTGGGTGTTATGCCAAGAACATGGCGGACGTCACGTGATCGAAAAAACTTTTTCAATAGGATTTGCCGCGAGTGAACATACTGGTTATAATGTGATTTGGTGTTTAATGACTATTTAAAATCTATTTTTCACTTTCAAAATATATTACATCACAAATTTTATTGAGTGTAATCTAAATGGGTTTTCAAAACACTGAAGCTAAGAAATGTTTTTTCTGAAATATAATGGTATCATGTTTTACTATCATATAGCTTTTTTCGAGTGATCGATACAAGTCTACATTAGTTTACATTGCTGAAAATCAATCTTGCCTTTATGTGCCTTATTAATAAATGTCCCATAAACATTGGGGTAATTTACGGGCACTTATGTAATACATCATTACATGGTATGCAATGCAGTGTATTAATAGAATAATAAATTATCATGCCTTTCCCATGTACTGCATTACACTTTTCAAAGTGATGAGAAACGTCTGTATTTTGACATATGTATCTTTTGTCCACAACACCGATTGGTTAATAGTGACATAATCGATCATAGAGAATACAGTGCTAAATCACTTCCTTGGAGAAAATAAATAGAGATGATATTGTCCGGCGACCTATTTAGTTTTTAATTTTCAACATAATGTGGCACGGTAGAATATATAAAAACGTTGGTAAAATATACGGTAGAATATACAAAAATGTTGGTAAAAATCAGTACACTCATTTCTACTTCGTTTTCAATTTTTGGCAGACATTAAATTATAAAAACTCTTATTAGTTTACAAAATGTACATGATCCTTTAAACTTTATTAACACTAACATAAAAATAGTAAATGGTACTTACTGAATGTTGAAGATAAGATGTGTGTGATGTAGGCGAGTTTTGTCTGCCTTAATTTTCTATAAGTGAATTTTATTTCGATAAATTGCATGGTTGTTTGTATTTAAGGAATACATTTTTGCAATTAACCTTGGGAAACCATTATTTCTCGAGGTGAAAAATCTCAAATTCTAATTCAGCTACCCAAAAAAAGTTTCGTACAACCTTTGACAAAAAAGTTAGTCCATGAAAAATCATGGACCGATTATCCAGTGATTGTACTGTAAGGTGCTTAGCATATCTACAGGTTATATCCGGGGACTGTTTGGAATATGACGTATCAATTCAGATATATTGCAAAAATACATAATTTTGGATTTTCCGTCGTTGATGCTGCTGAGATAATTCTGTATAGCCTGTGCTTCGGCGACTGACAACTGTGTCTCATTTCCGTTTTGAAGAAAAGATGGATGACAATTAAGAATTAAATTTCTAGCCTGGAACAGTTATTGTGGAGGTGATCTAAACTATTCGGAATTCTAAAATTCTTTATTACTTCGGCTTATTTATTCAAATCGGCGTGAGATTCAGTGTTCAAGAAGGGATAAGTTAATGAATTCTCTAGCAACATTGTCATCCATTACGTTTCTTCTAATGCCTGTACGAAATGGTATCAAATTGTTTGTTAGGGACTGTTTCCCTCTTTATACTAGATTGTTGATCATTTATTGTCACACAGATTATCAATTCATATTTATTAGTATGTTTCAATGTTTCTATCACAGTTTCTGTGTGGGTTATACATTTTTATAATAAAGTATTATTAATATTTTCTTTAACTCCTAGAGTGTCGCATATGCTTCTCAGTAAAATATGGATATGATATTCTGTAGAGACCACTGTTAAGATACGTATTATTTTTCATTAGTTTGTTCCTTCGAGGCTTGCAAATAGAAGAATTACTGGTGCAAGATAGGAGGCGCTCGTCCTGTCGACAGTGGCGCTCCCGGTAACATTGAAGTTATCTGTGATTATTCTGTGAAATCTACTGACTAGTAATATGAAGAACAGTGAGTATAGGCCACGGTCTAAGAAATGTATCTTACACCGCGGAATGGGTGGACGGAGACCGCAGTGGGATCAGACAGGCTAGTAGGATTTAGTTGCACGCGTTATGTAAAAAATGATGTGTTACCAGGGAGTTTTAGCACCGGGCGTAAACATTCTTACTGATTACGTGACTGGCGTTATAAGGAACGTAAGGAACGTAACGTTCAGTTGAACCGTAGCAATTGCGACATTGAGTTCTGCATTACAATAAAAGAGGCATTTCAAGCGTAGAACATAGGAGTTGCATGTTGCGATGACTCGGGTGATCATTTCCGGGTGAGACGGGAGCCGGGGTAGGCGCCAGGCCACGAGTCGGAGGTAAGTGTCCAGATTCTCATCTGGATCTTGTGCTCACCTCGCGACTTGTTGCCCATCTCCGATTCTGGTGGTCAGGATGAATCTCGCATAGCGCCACATGCAGAAACTTACTCACGGAGGGAGATACTCTGGGTATGACCCACATGGATTTATGGTATTGACAGGATTTTTACTTTTCCAATAATAAAAGAACATATAGTAATAATAATAATAATAATAATAATAATAATAATAATAATAATAATAATAATAATAAAGGAATAAAATATCAGCAATAGGTAGTTTGGCGGTGCCTGTAGCCGAATACAGTTTCGAACTAGTAGACTGGACTGAACAGGAAATTCGCATCATGGATCGAAAAACCAGAAAATTGCTTACAATGCATCATGTTGCCCACCCCCGAGCTGATGTACATAGACTTTATGTGTTACGTAAGGAAGGAGGAAGAGGTCTCAGGCAAATTGAAGCCTCCTGGCACAATGCAATAACCGGGATGGGAAAGTATGTATACTGCGATTTTTGTAGGAAGAGCTCTCAAGATAACTCAAATCCCATCTTCGCGATGGAATATGTCACGACATTTCGTATCATTCACAATCGTTCCGCTAGATTTCGCACGATCGCGACCGTATGAAGCAGTGCTTGCGATCATGCGACTTCTACCGGCAAGACCGAGAAAAGACGCGAAATGCCGTGACATATTCCATCGCGAAGATGGGATTTGAGTTATCTTGAGAGCTCTTCCTACAAAAATCGCAGTATAGTTAGCCATCAAGATGACCCACTAATGAGGCAGGTCATGAAATCTGACCGAAGAATGGGAAACAGAGGCATCGTATGTGTAGCAAGAAGCATTGCGAGCAAGACTATGCAAGACAACCAGAATGACAGAGACACTGAACTTCTGATGCTACTTAACATGAAATTTGAGACACAGAAAATGTTAAAGAAATCGTGGAGAGACAAACCACTCCACAGACAATATCTAAAAAGAATGGACAAGGTGCAGATCAATAAAGATCAATCATTTATGTGGCTTAAAAGGGGAAGAATGAAGCCAGAATCAGAAGCACTTGTAATAGCTGCCCAAGATCAGGCCTTGAGAACACGACATTATGATAAAGCGGTTCTCAAAATTTCCCAAGATGATAAATGCCGCATTTGTCAGGAACACGTAGAAACCATCGATCATAGTGTCTCAGCTTGTCCAATCCTAGCAAAGACCGAATACTTGAAAAGACACGACAGGGTGTGTAGCTACCTCCACTGGCAGATCTGTACCGCCCTCGAAGTTCCGAACACATGCCCCAAGTGGTACGAACACTCACCGAAACCGGTGACGTCTGTTGGATTGTGTACGATATTGTACGACCAACAAATTCAAACTGATCGCACGATAGCAGCAAACAAACCGGATATAGTCATCCGGGATTTGGAGAACAAATCGTGTCTACTTGTGGATGTTGCTGTACCTTGCGATCAAAACGTCGGGGTCGTTACCAAGGAGGCAGAGAAACGTCTTAAATACAAGAGTTTGGAAATCGAGATCAGCCGAATGTGGGGCGTAAAAGCACAGGTCGTACCGATAGTTATCGGAGCTCTGGGATTTGTTCCGCAAAATTTGTGTAAGAACTTGTCTAAACTCCCAGGTAATCCAAAAGACAGGGAATGCAAGAAATAGCTTTACTTGGAACAGCCCACATTTTGCGCAAAGTATTGTAGAGGCACCGACAGTCCCTAGATCTGCTCCTTAGGTAGCTAGTTGCAACCTGGAGTAGATTTTATATTCAGCCGACACATTACATCTTAAGTCGTGATTTAGAGGAATAATAATAATAATACATTTACATAATGGGGCAAGATAATTCTAACGAACTTCACAGAATATTGTTTTTGAAATTAAACTAACAAAACATTTAAATAATTTAACAATTTTCTATAACAGTAGGTATATTTGTCTTCTTCGCTTTTCAATAACAAAAACCCTCTTTTAGGTACAATTCCATAATATAGTTCAGTTTCCCCTCTCCCAAATATTGTAGTCTATTTAATTTTTGGATTACGACCGGATTCTCCTCTATTAAATACACCGCCAATATGACATTGCATTTCTTACATCAAATTCTCCCCTGAATTATGCCAATCAGCCTAAAGTGTTCAACTAAATTTTTCGTCCTCACCCTTGAATGCTATTTTCGTTCCGATTGTGGATTTCCGTCCGTCTTGTCCTGTCGATGGTGTACATGATATTAAAACATTGCTAACCTGTGGTTTCATTGTAGTAGGCCGTATCTGTACAAATTATTTTGATGTCATATATTGACAAAATAAATCATCTAATTTCAACTGGTTACAGTATGTTAGTTTCTTTTAACGAAAGCGAATAACAATACATTTCTTGGGCAACTAACACGCACTGAATGTATCTAACTCCAAATTTATAATTCCTTCACTTCTTCAGTTTCTCAGGATTACATGCAATATTATTCACTAACCTGAATGATGCACAGACAGTGCACGAATCGTTTCACTGGGTCTTAATTTAAAGAAGGGAGTGGCTGATGCAGATGTCTGATTAACTGACGGTCACACGACGGGTTTGATGAAATGCTTCGAAACCGTCGGCTGAGGGCTTCCGGTTCCTGCCTGGCCACCTGGCATCCTGAGACAAAAGAACGCGGGCGTGAAGGACGGCGATGCGAAGATGTTCTCGCTCTGCTGCGTGCGAGCGGCTGATTGGTCGCATTGGGGCTGGAACGGCGGGCGTCACCAGCGGTGGAGTTGGCAGCGCCGACACCGGTCAATTCGCCTCGGCATGCAGATCGCGGATGACGCATTGTCTGCTCGCCTCGGGCACTCGTGTTATTGGGCAGCGGGCTGGCAACGTGCTGAGTCCTGTGCTTCAATCCGAAAGGGGATGGCGGCAACGTATCTCGGTCAAGGAGTTAATTAACAATTTATTACGACCGGATTCTAAATCATTTCAGCAAGCGTTGCATAGGACTCGTACTGTCATCTAATGTATAAAAATCAATGTTTGTAGGTTTTGCGTTTAATGCGCTGCCGAACCGTTCTTCCGTTGAAACTTTGTTAACTCATTTCTTGCGCTATTACTATTACGACAAGTTGAGTTTCAAATTACCCGCGAATTTCACGTAGATCTCGGCGTTGTTGGAGGTTGAGACATTTTTACATTTGTGAAGTTTTCATCCACAACCATGTATTCCTTCATGGTTTTACAAGAGTGTATTAATACCAATCATTTTATCGAGTCTCATACGGTACTTTTTCTACGACTTTTGTAAGTACATTAAATTGTTTCGTGGCAGTTGACATTGCAGGATTCAAGCAAGGCCACCTAGCGGGCAGTCCCTAACCTACCCTCTCATGCTGCCGGAGGTTTCTGTTGTTACCTGTCCGCCTGCGAGGGAGTACTGTGCTTGTCAAATAGGATAAAAGTGAAATTACAATCGAATTTATTTTAAATAGTATTCCCCGAAAATACTAATAATAAAAGAAATTAAAACTGACAAGTATAATATAATATCAAATGCAATTTTTATGTACACAATCGAACGAAACCTTTACTATAACCATTCTCAATGATGAATTAAGTGTCAATACTTGGTTTGTAAACTTCTCTGTGATTGGTCAAGAACCTTTATCATAATGTAATATGTATCAAATGAATATCATTAAACAATTGGTTGCAAACATCGAATGACAGCATTATACAATAGCGGAAAAAAAATTCAGATCACATGTTCTTAATGTTAAATTATCAGATCGAGCGGAACATCATACCAACGATAATATTAGCCGTGATTACCAGCGGCGTCTGTTCAATAGTGAAAAACAGCACAAGACAACCTAAAAGGACGTCATGATTTCAACTTCATTTACGCGGATTTTTATCCCTCACCTTTCCAACATTTTCCGTTGATTCTCATCAGAGTTGTGGAGGTTGCTAAGAATTACTTGCAACTACCTCGGATTCGAAATTTAGTTGATCAGCATTAGACAAACAGATATCTAATGAGACCTCAGGGCCTCCTATAAATGTGCCCTCTTTACGAAGGGATAAGGCAGTGTCTTCTGCAGACGGCGCTATATAAGGCCTTGCCTTAGGCCTAAGGGAAAGTGTAACTTCGAGGTTCGTCTCGTGACTGTTAATGCAAAACTTGGTTCCCTTCCCGTGGAGATAAAACTCCCTAACTTTCATCATGGGTGCACCATGTTCGCAGCATGGGCGAACGAGAGCAAACTAAGAAGGTGATACACAATTTTTTTCCAAATCCCGGATTACAATATCCGGTTCGTTTCTGCTATCGTGCGATCCGTTTAAATTTGTTGGTCGGACAATTTCGTACACAATCCAACAGACGTCACCGGTTTTGGTGAGTGCTCGTACCTCTTGGGGCATGTGTTTGGAACTTTGAGGGCGGTGCAGATCTGCAAGTGGAGGTAGCTACACACCCTGTCGTGTCTTTTCAAGTATTCGGTCTTTGCTAGAATTGGACAAGCTGAGACAATATGATCAATGGTATCCACGTGTTCCTGGCAAATGCGGCATTTATCATCTTGCGAAATTTTGAGAAACGCTTCATCATAATGTCGTGTTCTCAACGCTTGATCTTGGGCAGCTATTACAAGTGCTTCCGATTCTGGCTTCATTTTTCCCCTTTTAAGCCACATAAATGATTAATCTTTATTGATCTGTGCTCTGTCCATTCATTTCAAATATTCTCCGAGGAGTAGTTTGTCTCTCCACGATATCTTGAACATTGGTTGTGTCTCACATTTCATGTTTAGTAGCATCCTTTCTTTGGTTTCAAACGTGGCGCTTAAAAGATTTCTTCAAAGGTTCTCCTTTTTTCATCAAAGGCCGCCAAATTCATTAAAGAGAATTAGAAATCGATTGTCAAAAGAAAAAGGCTTGAAATCCTTGGCAAACGCTCATTAAAAAAGTACGTATGGGATCGTAAATATGTTGGACAGGCTCGAGGATGTTTTCGGTTAATGGCTTAGGCCGGAGCCTCGTTATAGACTTGGACAGGAAGCGTCAATTCGCCTTAAAGTTTGAATAATAAACAGGACGCCTTTCCGTTCGTGGGAACAAGTTTTGTTCGCCCTGTTCTCGCGGAAGTGCGCAGATTTCTTCTCGTTCGTTACGATGAGGCAGAATGTGTCAATTCTGTTTGGTGTTTTTGCGCTATTGTGCCGTATGAGTGCAATCATAACTCGAGAAGATGTCAGCGAAGAAATGAACATCGCACTCCGCTCATAGCTAGACCCGCGGTAGAATCCTGGACAAATTGATACTGTTATTCCGTGGTTCAACAACTAATTTCGTTTTCGACAAATATTTTCTGATGAACATATTTCGAGCTAATACATAATTGTACCAGCACATATATTTTACAACCCTGTATCGATTTTCAAAGATGAAATAAATGATTTGTTTTCTTAACACGGTCACGGTTAGGGTCACGTTCACGGTCACGCAATGGACGCCAGTCGATTGTTTCCACACAGGTCGTGCCGTGCCACTCCTATTGACTTTTAGTATTTAAAAAATGATACACAATTACAACATCAGGATTTAAAGGGAGAGATACACTGAACCCAAAGAAGTAGAATTTTTGTTCGTGAAAGCCCCTATACATTTTCTTAAAGTAATATTATTATTATTATTATTATTATTATTATTAATAATAATAATAATAATAATAATAACAACGACTCCACCTAGGGAGTTCACGACCTTGCAATTGGTGGTGAAACTTGAGTACCCCTATGAGCCTGAGAGTATGACAGTGGTAGCCTAGCTACTGGTAGGACCTCCCTTGCTGAATAGGTTGAAGGTGAGGGACCCGATGAAGAAGTACTCCATTTTGAGGAGAGTGGGAAGTAAGTATAGAGTGAACGGTCATGAACCTTTGGACTTCCTGTTATCGGCCCATGGAGGGTACAGGAGAGAAACCAGGCCACTGGTTAGAGTGGAGGCCCGAACCTTGCATTAGCCAGCGAAGGAGGCTGTCTTCAGCAGTCAGTGAAAATCCCGTAGGGTTTAGTAATGCCGACTGGCGATCGGAGGGACCCCTTGCTGGGCCCTGCGGGGGAATGCCCCGAGGCCACTGTGGGTCGCAGTAACGGATGGCAGGAAACAACCCAAAGGTTAAGTGTGATCTGCGATCTCGAACTTGCTACCTGCGAATCTTCACTTGAAATCAATGAACAAAATGGTTATAACAAGAAATGTAATGAATCTTAACGCGCCTTGTTCTACCAATGTTCCCCATCTCGATCAGGTTTTTCGTCCAGTTTTCCCGATCCTTGAGCAAATGCTGAGATGGTCCCTTGTTTTGCTTCTGGACATAAATGTAACTTCATTATTTGTGCACGTCTTCTGAATTTCAGTGGGAAACACTCGTATAGTTATTCAAATTAGCGTTTTCCATATTATCGCGGCAAAAAATATTATTATTCTTTCATGAAGAACATGAGGGTTCAAGGCAGGGATTCATAGCTAATTTACCTTTGAAATATATATTTTATTATATAGGAACGAATATTTTGTCAACAAAACTCGAAAAAAACCCTCTCTTTTCTGTATTCAAAATTCGACTAGAAGAGGTTTCTCTGCCTCCTTGGTTACGACATTTTGATCGCAAGGCACAGCAACATCCACAAGTAGACACGATTTTTTCTCAAAATCCCGGATAACAATATCCGGCTTGTTTGCTGCTATCGTGCGATCCGTTTAAATTTGTTGGTCGTACAATATTGTACACAATCCAACCGATGTCACCGGTTTTGGTGAGTGTTCGTACCACTTGAGGCATGTGTTTGGAACTTCGAGGGCGGTACAGATCTGCCAGTGGAGGTAACTACACACCCTGTCGTGTCTTTTTAAGTATTCGGTCTTTGCTAGAATTGGACAAGATGAGACAATATGATAAATGGTTCTACTTGCTCCTGGCAAATTCGGCATTTGTCATCTTAGGAAATTTTGAGAACCGCTTTATCATAATGTCGTGTTCTCGACGGCTGATCTTGGGCAGCTATTACAAGTGCTTCCGATTCTGGCTTCATTCTTCCCCTTTTAAGCCACATAAATGATTGATCTTTATTGATCTGCACCTTGTCCATTCTTTTTAGATATTGTCCGTGGAGTGGTTTGTCTCTCCACGATTTCTTTAACATTTTCTGTGTCTCAAATTTCATGTTAAGTAGCATCAGAAGTTCAGTGTCTCTGTCATTCTGGTTGTCTTGCAGTCTTGTTCGCAATGCTTCTTGCTACACATGCGATGCCTCTGTTTCCCATTCTTCGGTCAGATTTCATGACCTGCCTCATTAGAGGGTCATCTTGATGACTGACTACATATTTTCCCATTCCAACTATTGCATGGTGCCATGAGGCTTCAATTTGTCTGAGGCCTCTTCCTCCTTCCTTACGTAACACATAAAGTCTATGTACATCATCTCGATGGTGGGCGACATGATGTATTGTTAGCAGTTTTCTGGTTTTTCGATCCATGATGCGGATTTCTTGCTCAGTCCAGTCCACTAGTTCGGAACTGTACTCTACTACAGGCACCGCCAGACTACCAATTGCAGATATTTTATTCCTGGAGTTCAGAGCAGACTGCAGGACAAGACTCACTCTTCTGTAATACTCCTTGCGAATTATCTCTTTCATTGTGTCGTTCGAGATGGTCTCACATTCTTCAATGCCCAAATATTTGTAAGTTTTACCTGGCTCAAGATCTTGAATCACTGTGTGCACATCAACTTCAACGCTGACGTTGTCAGTTTTTCCTCTTTTTAAATTGATTTTTGCACATTTTATCAAGACCAAACTTCATGCAGATGTCATTGCTAAAGTCACTCACGACAGACAGCATTTGGGAGAGAATCGCTTCATTCTTAGCAATTATTATTATTATTATTATTATTATTATTATTATTATTATTCCTCTAAATCACGACTTAAGATGTTATGTGTCGGCTGAATATAAAATCTACTCCAGGTTGCAACCAGCTACCTAAGGAGCAGATCTAGGGACTGTCGGTGCCTCTACAATACTTTGCGCAAAATGTGGGCTGTTCCAAATAAAGCTATTTCTTGCACTTTATTATTATTATTATTATTATTATTATTATTATTATTATTTTAATTAGTATTATTATTATTAATATTATTATTATTATTCGTATTAAAATTATGGAACAGTTTCCATGTATAAAAAGTTATGTAATGGTACGGCAAAATACAACGATTTTTCGACAAAAAAACTTGTATTACATACAGAAAAAGATGATAAATCCTATCGTAATATTTAGTAAATTACTTCATTTAATTCTAGCTGCAGCACGTAACAGTAAAATCCAATATGAAGGATATTTATTGCTACGAAATTTTCAATATATTTTTGGAAAATGATATATTGACAAAAATATTCTTGCAATGGAAAATAGGTTCAATGACAAATATTCATTCAATGGAAAAATAGGTTAATTAAGTAATTAAAAGAGATGTAAGTCTAATTAGTGTATTTTTGTTTGAATTAACAAAATGTTTCACTTATTTACGTTGTATTTTTTTTTCATTTTTCATCCTCCTTTTCATTGTCCAAGAGTTGGTCACCTTTGTGGATTGTGTTTTCCGTCTCTTAGGCTACTTAATTGTATTAAAAGAATAGTGTCTGTCTTTGATGGTACTATTAATGCATTTAAAATTAAATATAGTGTTGGCTAAAAAAGGTTTAGCAAAATTGTTGATAATGGTGATTTTAATTACTTTCTCGCATTGTGAGAAGGAACTTACGAAGGGAATGTTGTGTAATGCTGCGCGAAAAAAACGGCAAGTTTTCGGCACAAAATCGTTTATTACATGGCCCTGTTAATGAAAAAAAGATCAATTTAGTTGCTAAACTTAGAAAAAATCCTCTAACACGTGGTGTTGCCAGAATTTGTTTTATAGGTTCTTGACACCAAAAAATTGATTGAACGGCAAAACGTTTGTCCGTGCGTCTGTCTGTTGACAACGGTACGAATAAACTGTTCAGCATATTTTCTCCGAAACTGATATTCCCAGATCGATCTGCCTGATGTTGAGGTCCCTTGCATTTTCAAACCGATATTTTAATTTTGGGGGGTACTTTACATGAAGCCTTTAGGACGTTTTCAAAATTTTCAACATATGGCGCCAACAATCTTGTTGAAATTTTTCTTGTTCTAAAGGACGTTTAAGAATGTGGTGCAGTTCTCATGTAGGTTGAATTCTTTCTTTTTTTCCGCAAGTTTGGCATGGTCCCACTTTTAATTTCAAATGAGTAACCTTATATTATACAAATTAGTTATTAGTTGTATTTATCAACTGCACTTTTTTGTCTATGTAAAGATGTAAATTAATGTCTAATATATGTTTTAAATTCTGTAAAAATTGTTTTAATTTTATATCCTTTATTTATGTAAATATCCCATTCATTTCCTATAATTATTTGTAAACTTTTAGAAAAATAAAACATTCAATTGATATTGAAAGTGGGGCAGTGGTAACTGATATGAGAGTTCAAATTGCCCGCCTCCCACATAGTTCCTTTCTCCTGCGGTTCGCTAAGGTTATTTCACGTAAGATATGACCCGAACACAAAAAAATACCAACCTCCCGGAAATCACCCGCCATACTTACTACATTGGCTTAGGGACTTTTGATTAGAATATAAGTTGGAGGAAGTGGGTTCCAACCTTAACTTAAATACCCCACGTAATGGAAGCATTGCAGTCATGGACTTTTCCTTGACTGGTGACTGGCATGCGTGCGTACAATTTAAGTTTGTGCCAACTCTTCGTCTAGCGGCAAAAAAATTGCATTGAGAGCATACGCGAGCGAGCTCGACGTTTCTTATTTAAAAGCTATTACATTGCGTTTCCAATGCGCGATTTGTTTCCGAGGGGAACTTATATTGTATATTTTGCGTGGCATTATCATCAGTGTCTTGTATAACGAGAAACAACTCTCCAGTTACGCAGAAAATGTGGGTCTTAACGAGTGGATAAAATTCCTTCTGAAAGGAAAAACTTCTGGAAAAGAAAAACTTCCTGACAGCAGCGTCTTAGCGAAAGTAGCGAAAATTGTGAGACGTAAGCTATTAATGTCACTATATTATTGAATTCTTATTGCATGTAATAAGAATTAGACCATGATAACATGTGTGTTGTCATAGTTATTTTTTCTTACTATATTACAGAGACATCAGACACGGTGGCTATTTTTTAGTAATATATGAAAAGAAAAGGATTACAAAAATCTGTTACCATGTCACGTCAGAAATGTGGAAAAATTAAATGGAAGAAGGTTATGCAGAATTGTTGATATTGCAGAAACTTAACCTTAAACACTTGACACCTTGTAGCAGCTACCCCACAATCATATTAAAGTACATGTTGGTCCCCAGTGATTTTTAGATGTGAGTGCCGAAATTACTGGATTGGGAATTTAAGACAATTTTTTTGAATTAAAAAATTCTCTCATTTTTCAGTCAGTCGTTCCTAACAGAACTTTAGGTTTGTTTGGTTCAATAACATATGAAGTGCAAACAAAGTGAACATGCAAAGTGAAAATAAGTGAATGAGCAATAAGGTTTACTGTGATATTGGTACACTTACGACAAATATGTACATATTAAGTTCTATATGCATTAAGTTCTCATTGTCATATCATTATCATATCACTATTAAACATATCATTAAGCTCTCTAAGCATGTACTTCATATTGCAGATGTGCCAAAAATAAAAAGTCTTGCCTCAAAGCAACAAAGAAAAATCTAATGAAGAGTACAGTTATTTAATTTAAATTAATTTATTTCAACATTCTCATATTATTGTCAGTTGTTCCTGTCATGCTTCAGTTTTTCTGTTCAGATGAAATACGGTTGCTTAGTGAATTAAGTGAATATGCTTTTAATGAGTTAACATGTGAGTGAAACGTATATTACATTATTTCTTGTTTCAGATATGCAATTATGGCCTTCTGAACTTTGACATGGGAGTCACTAATATTTAATGTTTATGATCGATATGCTATTTATTTGTGACAATTAAATTTCTTTTTTTATCTGTTTTTACATCTTGTTCATTGTACTAATTATCCAGGGTGTTTGAATGCTTTGTATACATATTTTTCTGGAGATACCAGAATTCAATTATGATAATTATCATTTAGATTTGAAAAAATATGGCGGAATAAAATTGGAAATTTGTTAAGTATATAGTTATTTTTAAAATAATTTGTGTTTAAGAGAAAGAATGCAAAGAAATAATTTAGTAATTTCTAATTCAATTTGATAATTTTGTTTGAAATAGAATCATTTCCTGAAGCTTTGTGAATATTCAAAGTTTGTGAAGGGCCAAGTAATGTGGAAAGAGAAAAAAACTCATTTCTGCATTACAAGTTTAATCTGATTTGGTTGTTGAAATTGATGTAGGGAGATTCTGATGTAGACTGTTGTTTAATATTGGATCAGGAGAATATAACATTTTGTTAATTTTGTAATTGTTGACCATTGTGGTCTGTGGTCTGATGTTGGGTTATTTGTGCAATATAATTTTGAATTTTTTCTAATTCTATTGGTTTACACGTACTTTCATAGTTCATGATAACTTATTCATTTTTCCTTGGAGGAGTTTGTTGCCAAAAAGTCCTTAGATTATGTTTTTAATTTAATAAGATTTAAGTAATATGTAGGGAGAGATACAGTATGATGGAAGGTTTAATGTGTGTGTTTGAATGTGTAATGTGTACCATCTAGAAATGTTTTAGTTAATGTTTCTGTTTCAATATAATTTTTTTAGTATTATCTATTTATTGTTTTTTAGGAATTAAAATCTAAATTTATGTAAGTACGTTACATATTCCAGTTTTTACAAATGTTATGAAGGCAATAATCATTTTTAATAGTGAATAATTAAAAAAATTTTAATAAGATGATAAAAATCAAATTCAGAAAGTGAAGATTGAAAGCATTGTAGATTTACATTTTTTGTAATATTGAACTTAAAATATTTGGTATTATATTGTTGTGCTTCGAGTAATAAGTTTGTGTGAATGGAGTACATATGACAACTATTTTCAATGATATTTTGTTGCAAATGAAATACCTTGAGGATTTGATGAGTTGCATCTCCAAGAAGCGTTTTTTGGCTTTTGAAATCTCCTAAGTGTATCACTTGATTGGAAGATTGAAAAATTGGATTATAATTTGAGAAGGAATGGGTGTGTTTGGGGGTTTACAAATTGAATATAGAGAATAGTGTTACTGATTTAAGTTGTAAAGCTAAAATTATAAAATTTAGCTATAGACAAAAATATTTGTTGATGAAATATAGAATTCATTATCGTCTCCTGTATTATTTCAGTAGTATACCTTTGGGTTCCGGCTCTCACACACGCAACCAACCCTTTATAAATGAGGGCTCTAAGGAAAGAGAATTTCACGGAGACTTGACGAATTTCACTTTGACTTTAAAATATGATTTTCTTTAAAAAAACGCATCGAAATATCCATGTAAAATGCAATCCGCATCACTTGTCAACATATATCGGCAAATAACTCATAAACAAAGCGTTTTAGAGCCTTAAATAGTAAAATTTTGAGGCCAAAGGCCTCAAAGAAGCGTTTTTCACACCATAATCTACAAGATAAGACATTCTCCGATCCATTCAATTAAATTTTGGTTCCACGCTTCAATACTATCAAGGCCACCTCAATATTTCAGCCCTTCCTGCTGTAGCAATTTTTTGTGGCGACACGCTTAGAATGCTTAGATTCGACAATCTTATATTTACGCTTTCTGTTAACACCGTAGTTTGTGTAGTCTGACGAGGTTTATTGCATTATCATTAATTCAAGATTTGCTCTCCAGCAACAACTAGAAGTACTACTATAGTTGCTTGATACCTATACCTATGAAGATGTTCTTATGCGGTAGTGAAACTATTAATTAACGTTTTTCCGTGGTCTATAGTGCTGTGTACTTAATAGTGGAGGGATTTGGGTGTTTATGAAGAGTGAAGACTGTGTTTGTGTTTTACCTGTACCAATATTTTTCGATTCATTCGATGAGTTTTTCAGTCAACGGGTTCAGACACGTAGCTTTCTCAAAAGTAAAAAGCTAGTATTTTTGTGACTATCACGACAAACTAAAACCTAACTGACAAGAATATTGAATAATTACTTCAAATGGCTTTAAGTACGTGTTGGGAACCTTGTTCCAAAGCAATTCTCCATGATATTGAATAATATTTATTGAAAATTTATTTTACACATTAATTGCATTGTATTTTTTATTTTTATTTGTTATTTGTGTTAGTACATTGCACAAGTTACCTTTCTAGATTTTTAAACAAATAAACTACTTTCCCTCTTAGAATGAAAATAGAAGAATAGGGATGAGTGAGGTCTAACCAGCGAGTTTCTCGCACGGGTACGTAGAGGTAGTGGGGAAACTTGTCTATGGCACAACACAAAGAACACACTTTTTAAAGTAGCTAAAGTAAAATAGCTTGAAATAAATAGAAACAAAAATCAAAACGCACTGGCCTACAGTCTACAGATCTCAAGTGTGTGAATTAATTAAAAAACAACTAATTTAAAATTATTGAAAGAAAAGCGCAAGTCATTCGACAACTGCCAACGATCGCAGTCCAAACGCACGATTTAAATGTTGGCGGTATCTGGAAGTATGTACATCAACACCCAGCTGCAAACTCGTATTGTAAATAGAACACCGTTTGATATTAAACTCAAGTGTCGGTTCGTTAAGATATTAAAAAATGCAACATCGTTTGAGCAACATTCCCATGTACCGAAGTGGGCTCACTAATACCTACTAAATTGTTTCTACTGCTAACAAATGGTATTTAGTACTCAAAGGAGAAAACTTAGTTTAATTATCTTTTGGCTCAGAATTGCTTTCTTGAGGTACGTAAGGACGCAGAAAATAATTCAATACTGTTTAATATACAAATAATTTTTCAATTTTCTCACCCCAGCAAGCTGGCACTCCCTGACTCTCCAAAACCCACTCGGTTCTTCATAACAAATCAAGGAAAGTTAAATAGTATTGCAATGAGTAGGTCTGTTCTGGCCCGATCCGATATTTTCGCACTACTTTACTTGCCTTCTCAAGAGTAAAAACCTTTTCTTTTATTTGACTATCAGGAAAGCGAAAAGCTAACTCTCTAGGAAGATTGAAAAATTTCTTCACATGTTTGTTTTTAAAGAAGTATGAATTGTTCCAAGAAATATCTCTCTATAATGTTGAATAAACTTTAATTGAAAATTTGTTTCTAACATCAATTGCATTGATATTTTGTTTGATATTCTGTAAGTACATTGTAGTTCCTCTCCTTTATGGAAAGGATAGACAAAATGGATAGGGAATGGGTGGGATTTAACTGCGAGAGTCTCGCATGGGTACGCCTAGTTGTTGTTGTTATTATTCATTATTATTATTATTATTATTTAATTATTATTGCTACCCACAGAAAGCATGGTCAAAATTTTACATTTCTATAACTGTTATAATATTTTAAGGCAGTTTTTCTTCGGGATTAGATTTGGTTTTAGAATACACCCCTGCTAATATTAACTAGTTGTGCGTCCACGCACACACATTTCTCGCTCTACTTCTTACGGTCCCTGCTATTCCACTACTCCATAAACAGGCAAAGTGTACTATAACCAGCGAAACCATTTCGTACCGAGACCCGACAAACG
>JAHLJT010003407.1:0-12639 GCA_031308135.1 Acheta domesticus | reverse complement strand
TACGTACACACTCTTAAAGGGATGCAAGAGGGGGATACGCTTGGTTTAGGGTAGGGGGTGGATGCACGTAGAAAGAAGGGTTGGAATGGCAATGGAATCTGTGTACTTTGCGGTGATAGAGACGATTGGATCCACATCACGTTAAACTGCTGCGCTACAGAAACTTGGAGAGAAAAATGGTTGGGTATGGGGAAACTATTGTTTACAACTTAGAAACATAACGCTCGCCTTAGTTGATAATAGATCGCACTTCATGAAAGAATTAGGAACATTTTTACTAAAGGTTCGAACTATCAGGGAAACGGTAATCATGGGGGGAAAACAGCCATAGTACGAGCGGAGCCTAGACTGGAGATGAAATAATTAATTCAATAAGTAAGCGATAATTAATTTAACTAGTAAGGTAATCAATAATGCTAATCACTAATATTAATTTGTAAATTAGTCAGTAGTAATTAAATTAATCAGTAAGCGATAATTAAGTTAATCAGTAATGATTGGTGTAAATTGGTGTAAATTGATCGGAGAGGCGGTGGTGGCGGACGATCTTCTGTGGCGGTGTTTGATTTTAGGGGCTGAGGAGGCCAAACTCTGGATGGAGAAGATTCCCACACCAGAAAATGAATAAATTGTTTAGAAAAAATCTAGTAGTTTAGCTTGTACTCGTCTTCTGACGGCAGGTTTTCCCCCTTCAAGGTTTTTTTTCCTTAGCCGTACCTTATGGTCTCTTTTCGCGGCTTTGATGCGATGAAGGGACCATTAGGGATGAATGCCAGAATTCGAAAGCTTAGAATGCGGTAGTATGTAGGTATTGTAATGGCTTAAAGGCCTTCAGCATAGCCACATAGTTAAGAAGTATTGAAATTATAAATAAATATGTTGTAATTACCTATTAAATAAAAAAACTACGTTTTATGTATGTAAAAACTTTTTTTTTGACATAAAATTCGCATTTCCGTTGAAACCTCAAAATTCATTTTCCGGAGATTACATAACTTTCTCTATACTACGTATATTACTCCGTGTATACATATGTACAGGAGAAAGAGAAAATGTTTTTACAAACAAATGTGACGTTTTTTGAAATGTTTTGTTAAATTTGTTTGTCGTTTCATTACCCACGTCCAAAAAGTAGGTTAATCGACCAGTTATTGCCAGACGTCGACACGAATATGTGTGCTTGGGAGTGTGAAGCATTTTATCCCCCTCTGAAGCGATGGAGAAGTTAAAAGCCAATTCTTGTAGCTCGTAGCGAACCTAAATATCTAATGCGGTATACTCTGTGGAGAACTGTCAGTTCTATGATACTGCAGTTCAGCTCCGTCACAAATTAACTATTTTCTGGATTTGTAACTTTAATTTGTTGGGGAATGTACTGAAGAAGGCGTTCCTACAGTGAGTACTTTAATTCATTATATGTGTACATATTGCTTCTGGGTTCATGGAAATATGTTCAACAGGAATGTGAGAAATTCATCATTATCAATAGTTTTTCAATTGCTATGATCCTAGGCAATTTCTTGCGCACAGTCACAGTACTGAGGAACGAGAATTTATTTTACATTCTCTTATATGTAGTATAAATAAATGTATGTGATGCTACCAGAAAACAATGTGGGGGTGTTGAAGTAATATTTTTGGGGTCCTCGTTACCAAACTACTGACGCTACAAAACACACCATCCCAATATTGTTCAAGTTCGTATTTCAAGTCAGGGTAACCTTTAGATTTGACCCCAGTTCCTTCCCGGCTGCAACAATCGCTGCCAACGGGAGCTACCAGGGCCTGCGGTGGTTACTACCGCTTTCCGGAGGACAATTCTCAGTGAAGAGCTCACTTCTGCTTCCTCAATATCATTCCACCACAGGCCAAAGCGGTTGTCTATCACTATATCTCTATTTATGGTAACCTGCGACCCCATCTCAGTATTGTTCTAGATGTAGATACCGACAATGTTACTTTAGCTGTAATAATCTGTTACTGACGATACGAATGGAAAAACTGAAATTTTATTTTGCGAGTGGGAAAGTTTACGACATGAGGCTGATAGGTTTGGGGCGCATTTTTAAGAGCAAAATAAAATCACTTTTACCATGTGTGCCACACACAATTTTTAGACACTCTTACTGACGTTCGTTTAATTTTTATTCAAATCACTTAATAATGCACTGAGATCAGTAGTAGTTAATACGATCAGACGAAATTATTTTCTTTTCTTCATTTACAGATCTATCTGAGCAATTAAGCATAGTCTTACTTTTATCACCAGTGCTAAAAAACTTTTAGCACAAATCGCATGCCCTATATGAACCACTTTCACTAGAGGCTGACTAAAAAACTGTTACAAACGCGCCAATTAATAAACAAATTTTTCATAATTTTATAACTGAACTCAAAATTATTTACAATAAAATATTGACACATTTAACTCAATAGTTAAGTTCTATTTCCGTCAATATGTGTACTGAGAAAGCTCCTTTTTACACAAAACATTTTTAATTTTTCCGATCCCGCAGCAATTTCATCCAAATGAGACTTTATGAATATTATAGAAGGAATTTTTTTTCGTATAGACAATTTCGTGACAAAAGTTAGAACTGTTTTTGGAAAATAAGTCATTGAAGATTTCAGAAAATGCTCCAATTTAAATTTCTACGTTTGACATATTCGAAAATTTCTGGAAACATTAAAAAAAATGAAAAACCTTTGGGCTGACAAATACACTGAAACCTTAAATTCTTCTGTCACCTAAAAATTAACGAACCGAGAGACATTTGAAAAAAGTTCATATTTAAGTTTTCAAAAATCTGAATTTTATTCACAATAATAGTTAATATGAACAAAATAACATTGTGCTCTCTCCATACAAATGTTTAAATAAAAACACCGAAAATTGTTTCCAGGGGAGAATTAGTACGCTGGAAGACCTGCACGTGGTCTCTTAGCCAGCAAACGAGGCCAGCTGGGAAGGAGCAAATTCGAAAATGTATTTTCGAGTATGTAGAAGAGAAGATAATTAGTACGAGAGAACCCATTTTGTAGCACTACTGGTTTCATGATAAATCTACACTACAAACTTAGTTTATTAATTAATGTCATGCACAATAATTCCAAAATGTGAGTAATTTTCGCGTTATTTAGAGTGAAACCGGGAAAAATTTAGCAACAATGCAACAAAATGCCACAGGGCTCTCACGAGTTCTCGGTCAGGGCATGAGTGCGGAAGGAATGAGTGACATGAAAGACGAGAAATGCCTCTCACAAACACCGCTGGAAGAATTCATTCCTAAAGGCTCTCTTTAACCTCTGTTTCACGCTTTGATTTTCCATTTGACAATGGATCAAATGCAAAACTACTACGAACTTATGAAAGATACAATTAACTAAAATTTTACCAAAAACAAATAACTCCAATGTACTTCACGAAATATATGGAAGTATTTTTGGGGTATTTCTAAATCTAAGTATTAATATATACAGAAAATAAACTATTCTTACTAAAGAGAACTAACAATTCAACAATGACTAACCAAACCCCTCCTCAAACCGAAACTTCGCAAATCCTAGCTCTAACCTTAATATCGCACCACCACTGTCAACTCCGCCTCCAGACCAGTATTGCCCGCTCGATCAACGTCGGTAAAGCTAGCACCCCTACTTTCTCAAACTCAAAAGTTTTTGTGCCATAACTTTGGGCTAATTTCAGCCTTCCTCCAAAATTTTTTGGCTACCTCCAAACACCCCGAAATTAAGACTTCAAATTTAGGCCGGTAAAGTTAGCACTCTTACTTGTTCAAAATTCAAATTTGTTTTGTACGGTCAAAACAAGTGAATTTTGGGGTCTGGTGAGCCAGGTTTCAAAATTTCGAAACTCACCCCTACATACGAAAGGCAAAATCAAAACCACCCCTAATTTTCAAATTTCGAACGTTCTTGAGCCATACATTTAGGATAACTTTGGACTTCCCAGTGACATCAAAAATATTATTTTTGGTAAACTCAACCTCCGAATTATAGTTAAAAAATGTAGGTGGTAAATTTAATACCCACATTTACTGAATATTCTAAATCATTTGTAAAAGTCGTTAACATGCAAATTTTGGGTTGTTATGGACCTCCTTTCAAACCTTCAAACTCACCCCTGAATAAAAATTAAAACCATCCCAATATCAACTGAACTCAAAAATCTTGCACCATAATTTTGGGTCTTCAGTGACATTAGGGCTGCGATTTATACGCAATAAAACTGCGAAATATGCACATATATATATATATATATATATATATATATATATATATATATATATATGCAAATATATTAGTAATATATGCAATTAAAAAGTAAAATATGCGAAATAGTGTAATGTAAAGTGTAATGTAAAGGAAAATATGTTACGGCAAAAACGATACAGAAATCGTATAAATCATTACAAGAGACGAACAGTAAATCAAGGGCTTAAATTTTGAATTATTATTGTTGTTATTATTATTATTATTATTATATTTATTCTCAAATACAGAAACAAGTAAATCTTGTGTATATAAATTTGAATTTTTTGTCCCAAGAGGAGGGGCAGTTGCTCCCCCCCTTGCACCCCCCTGAATCCCGCCTCTGATAATCAGTAGTGTAAAATTAAAATGATTGTTCCACAAAAGAAAAGAAAATTTTAAATAAAATGTAATGGGTGTGTTTCTTGTGTGGAGAATTATTTAGCAAGTAGGCTAATTCAACTCAGTTGTGTAGGGCAATATCAAAAAAATATGGCAAAAATATTTAAAACTTAATTTAATATTTTTATTACTTTGTAGCTTTTGAGATATTTTGTAAATTTCATAAGTCTCTATTCCATTGCCAATGTTTATCCAAGTCTAATTGACCTTATCAGGACTCATAACAGACTTAAATTGTTTAGACACATCAAGTTAAATAGATAAATAGTAATGTTTAAGTATACCTAGACATTCCTTCAATACAATAATTACACATATTTAATACAGAAGAAGGCTCTAAGAATATTTAGAACAAGGGATGCCATATTGTATAAAATTGAACATTTGAAAGAAGTACAGTACTGTAAATATAATTTTTTTGTCAGCAATAAAATAATAAACATATGCAATAAGGAACTTAGAAAAATCATTCAACGTTTGAGAACAGGAGTCAAATAGCAAAGGAACAAAGAATGTTCAAAACAGAATTTACCCCTCTGGAAAAATTAAATACATGTACATGTATCAAAAGAAAACAAACTAAATGCATTACCAGTTTAAAACTAGCATATGCTAAAAAGGATATCCAATGATAACAGTTGAATAATTTTGTTATCACTAATGAACATTAAATCAAATGAATTAATATTTGAAGTCTGTTGTCAGCCCCAATGATACCAATAACGCTGGCGATACTTCCACAATTTAACCATATGCAATAAACTAGTAACTTGATGTTCAATGTACTACCATAAAATCAACACAGCTTTGTCATGGGTGTACCAATATACAACCCCATAGGGGTAGACATTAGGATTATGATCACTATTTAAGTTTATTATTAACTTTATCTCACAAATCATTAATTACAGCATAAACCACCAAAACATATAAACAAGACTTTATAGAAATAATATTTATATTGGTTTTTCCCAGTGAGGTTGGTATCAATCCTTTGAGACCGATGAAATGTTAGAGGGGTAATAGTGATCAAGGGATAAACTGGGGATCAATAGTCGAATTTGTTCTGTAACTGATTCGTGGTATTCAAAGTTCTATTAATTACAAAAAATTAGTGTTAATGGTTTTTATGTAAGGTTTACATCACTAGGTTATATTTCCAAAATTGATAATTATAATCAAAATAATAAACAGAAACCTAATAAGCCATTTATCCAAATTTCTGTTCATTATTTTTTATCCAGTTGTTATTACTTTTTTATAAGCAATTACTTATATCATGATCACTTTGTTGTAATTTACAGACAGAAAAAGTCAATGAGATTGATAAAACCAATCATCGTTTTAAAAGAAGTCAATGCAAATATAAGCCTGTGAATACATTATTTATACAAAAGTCATTATTCAAGAATATCTGTTTTACGATTAGCCCTCGATAAGTGGAAGTGCATACTTAAATATTAACAAGTAAAAAAATTTTCAACCCCATTGTCAATATCAAAATACAATATATGGTAACACCATTAAAGAAAAAACTACTTTAAGTAAAAGAATAAAATAGTGTTGGTAATAGTAAAATAAAAAAAGCAATATCTTCTAATCAAATACAAAGCATAAAATGATTGGAAGTAAACCAGTAAAAATCAGTCAAATGTCCAGCAGTAAAATAAAAGCAATGAAATAAGCAAAGTAATGAAATAGAGGAAGTAAATCACAATGAAAACAATTATTTCACGTGCAACATAAAACATTTGTAACATCCAAATACTGGCCAATACAAACAAGCACATTTATTAAAATTCAAAAATATAAAATGTAAGAAGTATCATGCTGTAACATGCAAAAAATATCTGAGGCAAATGCCCTGCAGTTAAATAAAGCAAAATTATTAACATTTCCATTAAACAAAACTTGTAATCAAAAATAAAACCCCAGTCAATAATTGTTAAAAATAACTATTGATATGTAATGACACACGAATGACTTTTATAATGAGAACATGTATTTTCGTAATACATAGAAAACATTATAAGTTTGTTTGACAAAGAACATACATTTTAAGACAATCACAAGGCGATGCAAAGCCGTCTGCAATTGCAATTAGCATGGAAATTTAACATACTAAAACCCTCCCTAAATTTCAAGTCTACTTAACTATCAGTCACGTAATCCACCTCTGATAGCGCAACTTTCATGTTTACTATTGGGTACAGGTTTAGTCAATACGTCCGCAACCATTTCTTCAGTATTTAAATATTCTATGTTCTTGTACTGCTTGACGAAAGAAATGATATCTCAGTAGATATGTTTAGACCTTGCGTGGAACACTGGATTGTATACTAATTTTCCAGCTGATTGGTTATCATTGTAAATAATTATTTTATTAGAATGATTAATTCCCAGTTCTTGGGGAAAAAGTAAGGATGCGTATTGCTTCTTTAGCAGCTTCGGAAATGCTAATGTATTCTGCTTCCGTTGAAGACAGCGCGACGGTTCTTTGTTTACAAGTACACCACAAAATTGCTGCTTCCGACATCAAAAAAACATATATGGAATACGATTTTCTATCATTTGGGCAATTTGCCCAGTCGGCGTCGGCATAACCCTGTAATTCCGTGTCATCGTGAACATAAACTAATTTTTTATTAATTGTTTCTTGCAGGTACCTAATTATACGTTTAGCAGCCTGCCAATGACTTTCATTGTGACAATTATTACACTGACTTAACATGTTAACAGCGTAAACGATGTCCGGACGTGTGCCTCCTACTACATGCATAAGAGAACCAATGAGTTCACGGAATGGTCGTTGATCTTTCTCTCTTTCTGAAGTGGTGTCGGATTGAAGTTTCATTCCTGTAGCCATGGGAGTTTTCACGGGCTTACAATCTTCCATTTTGTATCTTTTCAAGATGTCTTTAATGTAACCGCTTTGACAAAGTGTTATCTTCTTATCATCTTGTCTCTATTTCAATCCCCAGACAAAAACTAGCTCGTCCTAGGTCTTTGACATAAAAATTAGTGGCAATTCTCTTTTGATCTGATTGGTCCTTGCATTATTTTTCGATACAATTAACATGTCAACATAGACAAGTAGATACGTGTGAGGTTCTCTAGTATCAACGAACATGCATGGATCCCAATTTTTTAGCTCGAAGACCAAAATTTTATAGAGTGGTCTTCAACTTTGTTTGCCATTGTCGACCTGCTTGACGAAGACCGTAAATGGCTTTCTTCAATTTACATACCTTAACACCGGATTTTAAGAGTTGGAGCACATTTTGAGCCTCTTTGATTAAATTGATGTGTCCTTCAGTCTTAATTATTCTTTTTAATGTCTCAGTCAAGTGTGATGGTTTTTCCATGAACAGTAACGTGTCGATATCACCATTCAAATATGCGGTGGTGATGTCGAGTTGTGAAATTTTCAGATCAAGTTTGACAGATGACGCCATGAGGAATCTAAATGACTCAATTCTCTATCAATAAAGTCGATTCCGAGTCTTTGAGCGAAACCTCGCGCGACTACTCTGGCCTTTCGTCTGTGGATGGATCCATCAGGATTCATCCTGTTACGGAGTACAGTTCTGCAGTCGATGGCAATATTACTGCTCGATCTGTTGACTTATTCCCACGTGTCATTGGCAATTAGACACTTGATTTCCGAGTATATTGCATCAAGCCACTCGGATTTGTCTGGACCGTTTATAGCATCGTGCATATTTATTTCTGTTGCATTGAAAACGAAGTTATTACTTTGTGAATCTTTTTCTTCACAAAATAAATATGACGTTTGTTGCTCATGATTATTGAAATGAATGCAGAAATGCATCACAGACCCTTTGTTTGAATTTGACGTATTTAAGTAATAGCTGCGGTTTTAGTAGCGCAGAAAATGCAATACTTCAACATTACGTAGCTGTGTCCAACAACGCGAGAAAGTGTATGCTGTTGTAGGACCACTCATTAAATTTGAAAGTAATATATTTTGAGAAACCCCTCCAAATTGTTTCTTCTTTTTCACGCCTGTAGCATTGCACAGCAAAAAAGTGGTGCTGTTCCATTTTCGTGGCAATCTACATTTTCAGAAATTGAAAAAAAATCGAAATTGGAAATTAGAATTTCCTGTGCTTTATTTGAGGCGCTCTCTGCCTGTGAAAGTAATTTGAGACATGCTTGAAGGCACTTGGATATTCTGAGAATCTCTTCTCCTTGTTTGAAGATTGTATGACTGATGAAACGCAGTATTACATGTCGACTTAGTTTTGACATTTGCTTTAAAAGAATTAGCTTTTTTATCTTATGTTCTAAGATGTAATGAGGAGAGAGAGGTTTTCTATGTCTATGTGTATTTTCATTGAAGCTTTGTGGAGCTTCCAAACATTTTATCTATCTTAACAAAGTCATTTTAAAAATGCATACTTTTTTTCATGCGTGAATGCGTGTTTTGGAAGTTTGTGGAGAAATTTATGTAAAATGCCGAACGCGGAATGTTAGTTGGAGCGTGGGTCATGGGATATTCTATTTCGAAAATCGTAAGATAATTCTATATTCCAAGATCCAGAGTGTCGAGAGTTTGACGAGAATACCTTATTTTAGGCATAACCTCTTACCATGGGCTCGCAGTGGCCGACGGCCTTCACTTAATGGCCGAGAGCAGAGTGCGTCGAGTTGTCAGCTAAAAGCAACATTGCATGAAATAACATCAAAAATCAATGTGGGATGAACGACGAGCCTATCTTTTAGTATGTTGCGGCGAAATTTGGCTTCAATGGTCTGTGGCAGCTGAAGGGCCGACTCGAGTGCCTTGTTAACAGCACCACATCGCTTTGCAGCGGCTCTCCTGGGCTCGTGACCATATTTATTGGAACACAAACAACTGGAAAACCGTGGCTTGGTCAGATGAGTACCGATTTCAGTTGGTAAGAGCTGATGGTAGTGATGCGCGTGGCGCAGACCCTAGGGACCCAAGTTGCCAACAAGGCACTGTGGAGGTGGCTCCATAATGTTGTGGGCTGTTTTTAGATTGAATGGACTGGATCGTTTGGTCCAACTTAATCGATCATTGGCTGGAAATGGTTATGTTCAGCTACTTAGAGACCATTTGCAGCCATTTATGGTATACTTCATGTTCCCAAACAACGATGAAATTTTTATTGATGCCAATGCACCATGTTACCGGGCCAGAACTATTCGTGATTGAATGAATGAATATTTATTTCATTGGCTTTAACCTTAATTATACGCCATTATACAATTACGTACATCATTAATCAATGAAACCGTCAGATCAATACAGTTACTCAAATACATAAAAAATTACAAAAACATTAATTACAAAAAACAACATAAACTAACAAAACTTTTAGTATATTTACATTACACGTTCACAGGTCATGTGTTACAACTAGTTTTCAAAACCAGGACTTTTAATAGCATTCTATTACGGAAACTTAATTATACGCCAGTTAGTCTAGTCAAATGGTAGAAAATAGGGGAAAGTTTTAGTGTAGTTTTGATTTTTGGATCCTATATGTTTTTAGGGTCGCTGAACACGAATATCATGTTTGTTAACAAAAATTTTGCCCGGAAATACGTTTTTTTCGCAAAAAACATGTTAAAAATCCGACATTTTTTAGTTTTTCAACATAACTCGAAAAACATCAACTTTTAATAAATAAAGGTCCTACATAAAATTAAAGAAGATAAAATTGTCTACATTTTATGTCTGAAGGATTTTTTCTCCAATGTACCATTTAGCCGCTAGAGCAACGTGCATTTTCGTGTTTTTATGAAGAAAATTGTGAAATGGGATTCTTCGCATTTTATCACAATGTAGCTCAGAAACTACGTATTTTTCGTAAATATTGGCCTTATAAGAAATGAAAGATTATACAATTGCCTACACTTTAGGACTTAGAGATTCTTTGTCTGATAAACAGTTGCGCCGCTACCGCGCGTCGAACCCAAATACTTGGATGTTACTGTGAGAATGGCACCTCACTTACCCTCCCTCACTTACCCTTGCAAGCAATATAGTTGCCTGTTACTAATATGAGGGGTGTTGAATCACTCCAACTGAAAAAAGCAAAGTTGGTAATAAACAACGTAAACGAAAATTAAATATTTTCGAACCCGATGCACCTCACCTTCATCGACGCTTCTTTTTGTTTGACAGCCCTGGCTTTTCATCGTCATCTGTTACATAGAAATAGAGAAATGGAATTTTTAATTACTCTCGGCATTGTGTATTGTATTATTTCTGAACAAGTGGTAGATGGTGGCCATTGAATAATTTCTCATGAAGCACATGAGACTTTATGTTGGACTTACACATGGTCGTGAGGTAGAGGAAGATGTATTGGCGAGATGGACAATGGGAATGACGTCTGTACAACATGTCTGTAAACATATTGAAATTTTTCTGATGTTACATTTCACTCTTCTGAACAGCACATAGGTTTGAGGGACTCCAGAGTAGAACGAGACATCAAGGATGGAGCCAAAATGTGTTAATGGTTACTGAAGCATTTTCCCTTCCCACAAATCCCTGACCTATTTTCAACCAGCACTGGTATTGTTGCCGACGATAGAATTACCAGCCATAAGGCTTGGATTTGGGCATAAGGCATCAATAGAACTATTGATGGTGATTTCGCAACTGTAAAATTCAAGCGGAGTTACAGAGTACAGCCTCTTGCTGTAAGGACGTAATGTAGTGACGTCTGACTGTAATACGAATAGACGAGTTGATTCCTGTCAATCCAACTGCTCTGTGTCAAAGAATTACCAGCACTAAGAATACGGATGTCCAGCTTGAAGAGTGTTTGAGCTATGATTTAGGCACATATTCATTGTGATTATTCGACAATGGTTTAAGAAAAGGAACAAAGTCAACTCTCTTTAAAACATTCAAACCACAGAATCCAAATTCAATAGAGGCCAAGTGAATAAGTCACCGACGGACGATTTTATTGTATAGGCTTCCTTGGAGTAAGAATCAATCATTGTCTTGTGTTTGTGATAATTACATGAATACGTGAAATCAACATATCAATTGCAATCTGTGTGTTTTTTAATGGCTACCATGATAGTGAGAAAGGGGGTACAAAAAGTGCAGAGCGAATTAAAAGATCTAGAAAACTTGATTCAGCTGGAATTCTGTTTGACGAAACAATGGGCCAACGACGTCAAAAGAAACTTTTCTTGCTAATCATCACAACAAAAGTCGATTTATAGCAATGCTGATTGCAATGTTTTCTTCAGCGGGAATGACATGCATGGAAGCGAAGGAAGACGTAGACACCCTGATAGTCAACACAGCTTTGTCCTTAGCTGCAACTACTGAGACTGTAATTGTAGTTGGTGAGGATGTGGATCTATTGGTCATTTTGATAGGCCTCTGCCAGCATGAAAACGTGTTCTTTTTGAAACCTGGAAAAGACAAAGTTTCTACAGCTATGTTTTTTCCAATTGATGCTGTAAGTGAACCAATTGCCGAAAATAAAAAGAACCAAGAACCCTAATCATGTTGACACAATAAAAATATTCAAGAACTGCAATGCGACTCAGGAGCTGGTTTCTGATGCTGGTGAATGTTTTCTTGTTTCATTATACGGCTATAGCGGGAAGAAAGCGTCATCACTCAACAAATATTTTGACATATATTGAGACATGTTTTTACATCAAATCTTCCTTCAAGTACAAGCCAATCATTGCTGCACTACCACCATCAGCAGGTGGAGCACAACAACACTTTTAAGAGTCGACCATCAGGTCCAGCAATGGCTAGGCGTCGAAAAAACTACCTGAAGAGTGGTGATGGAAAGGAACTAAACAGACCTTGCGCCTGTGACAACATTGTTTCCATCCGAACCTTCATCTTTATTGAAACTTTTTCAAGCAAATGCACCAAGAACTGTCCAAAAAATTCGTGACTGCCAGAAGGCAGAGCTTAAATGCTCAAAT
>JAHLJT010003406.1:0-21975 GCA_031308135.1 Acheta domesticus | reverse complement strand
ATAATACTGGCAGGAAAGGACATTACATACTTATATTTCCAATTCTTACCAATTGTGCATGGGGTCCCGCAAGGTTCGATCTTAGGTCCTATTCTCTTTCTGTTATATGTAAACGATATGCCCTCGTCTATTAAAAATGGAAGAACGGTTCTGTTTGCTGATGACACGAATGTACTTTGCAAAAAAGAAGCAGTAAATAGTACAGTTTCAAAAGCTTCATATTGGTTTAATAATAACAAATTAATTGTTAACGAAAGAAAAACTGTTTCAATGCATTTTTGCATCTCAAATTGGAATCGCATGTTCCATTGAAAATGAACAATATGCAATTAGCCGATGTTGAGGCAACAAAATTTTTCGGTCTTTCAATTCAATCAAACCTCAAATGGAATGTACATATAACAGAATTAAACACTAAATTAAATTCATTATGCTATGCATTCAGAATTCTTTCAAATTCTGTCAGCCTTCATGCAGCTCGTTGCGTCTATTTTGCAAATGTGCATTCCCGCCTGAGATATGGCATAATATTCTGGGGAAGCTCATCCTGTAGTATTCAGACCTTCAGATTGCAAAAGAAAATTATTGGAATAATGAAAAAATGCCTTCCACGTGATTCCTGCAAGCCTCTTTTCATTGAGCTTGGAATCCTACCATTGCCTTGTCTATTTATTTACGAATCTGTAATATTGTCAAAAATGACCTACTTAACGGAGGGAACATATTTTCATGCAATATTGATATTTATAATTACAACACACGCCGTAGAAATCACGTGCATCAAGTGTCAGTATCAACAGCTCAGTACAAGAAATCAACATACAATACATGTACGTTACTTTACAACGCATTGCCAGATGACATAAAACAATTAAAGGCGGTACACAAATTTAAGTTAAAAGTATAATCTTTTCTGCTGCAAAACTGTTTTTATACAATTAGAGACTATACTGATCGTGAAAAAGAAAAATAATGTTTAATGTAACAAAACAAAGATATATAATGAATTAGTTTATGTTTGCATTGTATACATTTAAAAAAATATTTAATACGCCTGTAACAAGTAATGTACTTCAGCTTCCGGGTCAATGACCCCCATCTCGATCAGGTTTTTGTCCAGTTTCTCTGATCCATTGAGCAATGCTGAGATGGCCCTTGTTTTGCTTCTGGACGTTAATGTAGCTTCACTGTGCGCACGTTTTGTTGAGCACTCCTTTTGCTTGTAGTTCATTTACAGTTGAAATTGATTTTCTATAACTCGGGAACAAACATTTTTCAAATATCTTTATTTTTCTAAAAAATTATTTTCTAAATTCATTTTTTGTTTTTTTTGTTTTTTCGTGTTTTTTTAATAAAATTCTGGCCCTCAAGAAAATGTGCGCAGCTAAATTTCTTTCCCCACACGTCATATACAGTTTTTACTGTTTTTTGACAAATAAATAAATCCAACATTTATCGTTACAATTGTACTTTAATTCTGGCTTTTTTCAACCAAGCAATAAAGCAAAATCCATTCCTACTTGTAAACTTTGGTTGAAATGCTGAATAATCCTATTTGATAATTCTCATACTTTGATATATGGCTATTAAGTTTTACTTCTACTTGTGCACTACTGCTCAGAAGACAAATGGTTTACATGCATAAATTAATGTCTATTATCTGAGTTTAATTAACGACTGAATAACAAACGTTAAAAATCTAACAAATATGATTTGCTGTCCTTCAATCACACGAGGTACTTTTGTGCTCTTTAGGCTCATAGACCGTGAGCCAGCAAGAAAATCGACGTAACTTTAAGCTAAAATTTTTTGAGAAGTAGCCAGTGTTAAAAGGAACAAGGAAACGCAAGTATGGGCCTGTAGGTGTCGGCGTTGCGCTCCGCAATTTTTAAATATGTCGAAAACAAAACCGGCCATTGGGAAATGAGTACATAGCTAATTCTAGTTGTATATTGTTTTATTTATTATTTACGTCAAAAAACAGTTAAAACTGCGTATGACGGGCTATGGGGAGAAGTGAATTTTGTGCACGTTTTCATAATTCTGTGGTCTCTATCCTAAACCATATTTTAGTCGAATTTTGAATACAGAAAAGAGAGGTTTTTTTCGAGTTTTGTTGACAAAATATTCGCTCCTATATAATAAAATATAAATATTGTTCGTTAGATAGCCAAAGTGTGAAGGAATGTACCGAATACCGAAGCGGCGTCTCGAACTGTCCGCCATACTGAATTGAAAGTGTCATTTTTTTATGCCCGCTTGGATTACGAGCTAAAAGCTATTTTTGTGGTCTTATGGTAGAAAATTCTTTTCCATTCCGATTATGATCATGCCATACCGTTGCGGCGTCTCGAAGTAGGCGTCATACTGGTTCGAAAATGTCGAATTTGTCATCAATCTATGTACGTATGTATCATGTATTAAGAACCAAAATATAAAAAAAGCTGAAATAAAAGAGAATAGCACCTGCTATGTTATTTTGAATGATCGCCAAAATGTATGACATTTTCTATCGTTTTTTGGTGCGATCACTTCAATTCATTTTCCAAATATTATTCAGTAATCACATCTTCTCATATACATTAGAGATGATTAAATTCGTAAATTATCATAAAAGTTTACCTTTACTAAGCTTTTCTATAGTAGTCATCCCACACGAGTCCAAGCAATGCGAAGCCACCCAATGTACGTCGTTCTTCAACCACGGGCTGCATATAAAATGGCAGAGTTACTCTCTTTCTTGAGAGAAATCCTGGCTATTTCTGCTCGAAAATTTTGATTGTTTGAGCAATCTTGCGTGTAGGAGCGCGTTCCAAACCTTGCCTTTTGTTATAGCGCTCTCTGTGAAGCATATGGTAACTGTTACGACGGCTCTCTCCTTATCGGACGTCATTTCAATCATTCCCGACGGTCTTGAAGGATGTAACCAGACTTCAGCGGTTACATTATCTCAAAATGATAGTATGCCTATACTACAACACCGAATCTTGGGAATACTGTTTTTCTGCATTGTATATGGAATAGGCCGTCCAAAAAAATTATTTACTACCAGTCTCCTCTGACATAATTCTGTGAGAGGGGACAATTAACTTTGCACTTCTACCTCTAGCCGTCCTTAACTATAAATAATAATAATAATATAAATAATAATAATAATAATAATAATAATAATAATAATAATAATAAAATAATAATATATGATTCCTCAAAATTGGAAGGAGGGCAATTGTAGTACCGATTCACAAAGGAAGAGACAGAAGGGTTGTTAACAACTACAGGCCTATTAGTTTGACATCAGTCGTATGCAAGCAGATGGAACACTTAATTGCAGTGTATATTAGAAAAGTTTGGAATAAAAACTGATTGGCTATTTCAAAATCAATACGGTTTTCGTCCTGGGTATTCGTGTGACAGCCAGACTGGAGTAGGGTCGATGCAATAATATTAGATTTTTCTAAGGCATTCGATCTTGTTCCACACGGTCTTTTAATTGCCAAATTGTCAGAAACGGGATTAGATCATCGAATAATCTTGTGGATAAAAGAATTTCTTTCGGGGGCGCACTCAAACAGTCAGGATAGACGATAAATATTCATCAAAAGTCGATGTAACTTCTGGGGCCCCAGGGGAGTGTGCTAGGGCCGCGAACTAATAAATCTATCTATCTATCTTCTATATAATGTTTGTTTAATTTATTTTTCATCAACATTGACAGTAAAGCTTTAAAGAATTGTGATTTTTCTCATGATATGAAATTGAAATGAAAGCATCGGAGGCACAATTCAGGTCTTTCTAGTATATTGATTTCCTGAAATGGCATCTATTTCTAAATAAACATGTGGTAATTAAATTGTGAATATTTCATTTATGATCTAAATTGTAGTTTTACTTATTTCGAATTCGGTTAGGAAAATAACATTTATCTTCGGTTGCTTGATACTATTTCTTAAGCATTTAAGCAAATTGCAATATGTACATTTTATACGATTTAGAAAATTATTTTAGGTTGTGGGATGCTTGACGAATTAAATACTAAGGGCCGGTTGCATAAAGCTTTCCATACGGGTTCCATAGCAATGGGTTCTACAAAATGTATAGGCTCTACAGGCCGTTCACCGTTGCATAAAGCAAATGTATGGAATCTATAACTATAGGTTCTATAAGTACTTCAAAATGACACCACTATATAGCGACACAGTCGATATTTGAATAGTGCGTATTCTGTGTTTCGTTTTGCACGTTCTTAGTGTGTGCTGAGCTCTGGAGGAGGTGGTTTGGGCGGAGTGTTAGTTTGTCTCTATACGTTCTCAGTAGCAATTTCGTTTTATTGCATTATATTCATTCATACATACATATTAGTTTACTTTTTATTTAATTCTTATTTAAGTACAGTTTATTAAAGAATAAACTGTACTTAAATAAGAATTAAATAAAAAGTAAAATAATATGTCCGTATGAATAATATTCACTAAAATTCAACACTCAAAAATACACCAAAAACGCACCCTACACACCGAATAAAACTCTAAAAAAATATTATATCACACGGACGCCAAGAACCACCAATAACCTCAAACACTAGTAAACAGATGCTTGCAGCAGTGCGCAGTGTCGCATGTTGCTTATTGTAGATTCTATAAGCATTTGTAGACATGTCTCAGGACCTATAAGATATAGAACATTTTGTAGGTTCCATAAGTCGTATTGGTCGTTTCAGAAAAACGTTTTGCCGCTGTAGACTATTTTATAGAATCAATAAGCTATGGATTCCATATCGAATGTTAATGCAACCGGCCCTAACTCTAATACATAGGAATAACTCATCAGAAACTTCTTATACACTTAATACGAAAATACATACTAATACACTATAAACCAACAATGTGCTCTATTTATTGATAAACAAGAAACGAATATACTAAAAAGTAGTTCCTGGTATGAGTTGTTTCTCAATAGTTTATCAGTCTGACAAGTATTTTGTATTGTAGAAAGTAAATACATTCTGACAGGACATAGCGATATGCAAGGTTAAATTCAAACACAATTCATGTCTCTCTTCACTGAGCTGTCTGTACTAGTCAGAGGCTCGCATTCATTTGAGAGTAATGGTTCATGAATACGGACGTAACGAGGCTTGATTTAATACATTAGTGGGCGATCGAACATTATTGTTTTAGTGTTCCAGAATGAAGTTGAATAATAGTCATTAGTTTGGTTAGTCTTTCTTACACAGGATACAAAATGAACATGGGAACACAATGGTAATTGCAATTTGTTAAATAAGTACCCGTTTAATCTGTGTGAACTGCAACGTCGACAAGTAAAGTAGAAAAATGACCACGCACAATTTTCTAGGTCATTAAAATTTTAAATAGATCATTAATAATGAATGTCTTCTCGCTAATTAGATTTAATACAATATGCATTAATATTGATGGAATTAATATAAAATAATATTGCCTGTGCAGTGTTAATCGTATCGTTTCTATATTTGTTATATTTTTTTATTAAGATAATACATTTACAAGATTCTACCTATTGCCACTCGTCAACTTTCCTTTAGATCACGACTGGGACCACAATTAATTTTGGAGCTCAGTTAACTAGACCTATAGACGTCATTCAGCTATGGTAGCTATTTGTGTCATGCAGCTTTTTAAACGTGCCAATTGGACGTACGATGAGTTTCCGCATATTAACTACTAGTTGAATGTGGCGTCGCCGACGCTGTAAACTATTTTAAAAGTATCTTCATGAGTAGAAAATTTCTTTCATACGTCATTTCGTTCACCGTTACTTTGTTCAATATGTTCTTACAGTATCTGGAATTACACTTACCAATGAATAATAGTAGCTGATAATGTTATACTCGCCTTCAAAAATCCCCAACATCCAATGGCCTAGTAAGTTAACGTCCATATAGCTTATGAAGTTGTAATATTGCAATTTAAAAATTATAATCGTTGTAAGAAATACTTGAAGGTATTAATAATGCGAATAGTTAAAGTTTAATCAATCTACTCGTTTTATGATTTTTGCTAATATGCACCATAATGCACAAAGATCACCTGTTCATCCATTACATCACATCCATCACACCACATTGACCACACCAAGTTGTTCTTCTCGGTTATGCTCTAATCCTAATATAAGATCATTTTCAGTTAGTTACGAAAATTCTTACGCAAAATCATCTACAACATTAAATGTTGTTTTGAATGACTAAGCAAATCATTTCTGGATTTGCTTAACACTTCCATATTTTTCTCCCATAATTTTGAAGAGATTAAAACTCCTCAAACTCAGTCTAATTTGTGTTCACTTCCACGTTTGCAATTGCTCTATTAATCGTTTCGTATGCGAATCTAAGTAAACATTAAAAAACAACTGGTTTGTATGTTTATGTTAATAAGGTATTAGTTAAGTTGAATATATGTACTTTGTGAGTTCATATGAAAATCGGTATTCGCATTGGTTTCGGTATTTGTACACTAAGAAATGTAAAAGTGAGAAGTTGAACATAACAAAGTTGATTCATTCTCTAACATTACTCACAGTTTTGTTTTCTCCGTATTCACTTGAAATTCTCCAAATTTAATAAGTACAATGGCAATACTGTTCGTAGATTTTGCAATTATATTTTAAATACGTTATTAGGCCTAAGGATATATTTAAAATGAAATATCCCTCGTGCGTCACTTGTTAAAATTAACTTCAATTGTTCACGTAAATATGTCAACATCAGTGTTGCCACATCATGGAAGAAAATGTTCCCCATCAGGAGACCGAGACGCGTGTAATGACACCTCATTTGTCTCGATTTTTGCTCGGGAAGTGATCTAGCCGTGAGAGACATAATCACATATGTTAACGCACGCACGCTGGATGACTTACTCAAATACTGTTTAGGGATGAGTACAAATTGGTGAGCAACGAAGTCGTACCAATATTATTATAATTTGGTGACTTGAACGAGACGATACAAAAATATTCAAAACCATCGTCTCCAATATGTGATTTCAACACTTTTTTACCTAAAATTTATAATTTGGAAAAAGTTAAGTCTATTATTAAGAGTGCAATCAGAAAATTAAGATAATACATTTACAAGATTCCACCTATTGCCACTCGTCAACTTTCTTTTAGATCACTACTGAGACCACAATTAATTTTTGAAGCTCAGTTAACTAGACCTATAGATGTCATTCAGCTGTGGTAACTATTTTGTGCCATGCAGCGTTTTAAACGTGCTAATTGGACATACCAAGCTGTTAGAAATGGTTATTACAGCATGCACAATGAATGTACCAATCGTTTCATACATCGAAATAAGTAAAAAAATACTATTTTCCTGAAGCAGGTTTGGTTCGTTTTTGTGTGCTAATGGCAGCCTGCACAGGCGAAAAGGTGAGAAAAGGGAATGATGCCTTTCAGATGACGTGTCAGTTTACCACGTAAAGTACTAAATCGTTCGTACGGGCGAGTCTGTAAGGGAAGAAGGTGGTACGACAGGCTCGGGGGGAGGGGGTGTCGGCTGGGCACCCAGCCAAGCGGCCAAGCTAGCACCGATCTGTCCCGCCCAACCTCGCTCTCCGCTCCACTCCTTGCCTCGCGCCAAACCCCGCCTAGTCCCGCGCCACGCCACTCCACGCCCCACTCCGCGCCGCGCCTTCGCGCTTTCGACTTGCTAATGAGTGTCGCGCTCCGGCGACGCTGCTGCGCCCGGTGGCGACCGTTTGCATAATGGATTGGAGCGATGCTCGCGCCTTTCGTCGGCTCTGTCGCCCTCGCCCTTTCCCTCGCCTTCGCCGTCGCTCGAGGCTTTCGCCGCGCGACGGTTGCTCCGTCGCGCCTTAGCCCCTGCTCCATCCCCTGAGCGCGAACGGCCCCCCGCCCCCGCAGGTGCCAGTCAGATCCTCTCAAAGCTTTTACCAGCACCCTAACAACCGGGTCGTGCGCGATCATTCCTTCTTTTACATTCACCTTCCTCATCCCTGACTTACACACGTATGCAGTACACTACCACACATGTCGGGAGACCAGTCGGAAGCTCAAAGTATGATCCGACTGAGCTTGCCTCACTGATAAAATATAGCTGGGTTGGAGAAAATCCCGCCAGTCGACATGTAGATCGGCGCTGGCGGGAGATCGCCGCCACCTCACCTATACATGTACTACGCTTACGGTTTTAATGACCATGGCAATTGGCAGGGAGAGATGACTCAGGGCATTAACTGTGTCGTGATGGGACATAAAGGGATCAAGTAGAACGCGTAGCTCTGATTAACAGTTATATTTATTTTGCAGCTTACATGTTGGTCCCTACTCCTCGTGTCACACCTGCCTTAGTCCGTCGGCTGCGACGTCTCCGTCGCACTAAGGTACAGTTGTGTCGTCTACGAAGCTTGCAGGCGCAGACAACGTCCCCAATGACCGAGAAGACCGCGGTCAGGAGTCCCACACAGCGGATCTGGCACTAGCCCGTCCAAACGGCCCGTAAGCCGCGGTCAGGAGTTCTATGTAGTGCCTTCTCCACTGGCGGCCCATCCTTCCAACTGGTCTCCCCGACACTAGGCGCAGCCGGCGAGGAGCTCTCTCGGCGTCTGCTCCACAACACTGCTGTGTACCAATGTCTGCCTAGCTCTGAGGGCGCTGATTATTTACCCGCCCTCGGAGCAAGGAGTGTCCTGACTCAACCTTAGTGTGACGGAGACTCGCGGTTTACACTTGAGGTTGCTGCCATCCCCGGCGTGCGTTTGGTCATCCCTTACCGTACAGAGTTCACGCCGGGGAGGCGGTCAGCATCTGCGTCCGTATACCCTGTGTATCACGGCGACCTGTGCGCCACTGCGCCCTTTATAGGGGATGACACATCGTGCTTACTTCGCCGGTAGCTGGGCCGCCCCGGCGCCCGGACCCGATAAGGCCCGCTCTATAGCAACCCCTTCGCAGCAATGTCGCCTGATGACAACTGATGTTACTGCAATGCCTCTCACCGGAGGCGGAGGTCCTGGAGGACCGGATGTCCCGACGATGACATGGATTTTCGACACTAGCAAATTGCTTGGTCGAGTCGCTGTCTGGAAGAGAATTCTAGTGGCCGACTGCTTTGATCGGTAGTTGTCAGTGGTTTCTCCGATCAATACCACCTGAATGACGGTACAGAACCTTAATAAACGGGCTACGTACCGCGCACGATCTTTCCTTCCCTTTCCTATCCTATCCTCACCCATTACACACACTTACACTTACATGCACTACACTACTACATATGGCGGGAGACCAGTCGGGAGCTTAGAGCTCGTTTCCGCTGGTAGGAGAAACCTGGTTGGGGAAAACCCACTTACCGACAGGTAGGTCGGCGCCGGATCTCACCATCAATCTGGAAAAGATCACAGCCAACTCACGAAAAAAAACACGCCCCAAGAAAAAAAACACTTACGGGACTGATGATGAAGTTGTTGCTCCCGGAATTATCAATAAATCGTAGCTATTGACGCTACCGAAATACGAATAATCAATCAGTCCAGAGACGGCATAAGTCTTGGAATATAAAATACTTTGAAAATGTACTATTATACATAATAAATATACAAATTAAATAATTAATTATTATTATTATTATTATTATGTTGTGTGTTGTTGTTTTTATTATTCGCGTATGAGCACTACTGATCACGCAACACGTTTCTCTCTTCCGAGGCTCACAAGGGAAGTAACAGATCCTTCATGTCGAAACACCCCTCGAAATTTTTATGACACACGCAATGCACTATCTGAATCCCATATCCAAAATATTAGCTGCCAGTTTCCACTGCAAGGCTCCAAAATTGAAGCTAAAATCTTGGGTACAATGGAGTGTTGCGGCGCCGCTGGACATCCCTACTAGCGTCGAGCGGGCGGCCGGCCGACCGACCGGCCGAACAGGCGGGCCACAGAGCCGGCGCGCGGGCAAGCGAAAGCCAGGAGCAGTGTCTCATCGCAAGTTAGTGCGGCACGAATAAAAATCAGAAATGACTGGTTTCCACTGAATGATTAAAGCATAAATGTTTTCGGCACCACGCCAACGAATAAAAACTTCATTGTCACATTCTTCTTCACATTAGTTTTTCAGTTTCAAGGCAATATTTGACGGGCACTACAAATTCAGGAGGCCGCTCTGTTATTACCTTGTAGCAAACCACGAATACTTATTATATTTTGGAAACGAGGAGATGAAAATTGAAAATGAATGAAGGATTGCAATTGAAGAATTGTGTCTCTATCGGAAACTTTGGCACTAATACTCTTGTGAGGCACAATATTTTCTGATAAACGGCGATACATAGCTTTCCACTGCAGGAAGAAGAACTTATCAAGTGGTCAATTTTCCTGTAGCTCGGGAGGTATCTGGAGCAATTCAAATGTCTTGCTGGAGGAATATCTTCAATACAAGTTCTGACATTGTACGTGGTCCACGAATCTAAAAGCAGAGCAAAATATTCACTTACAAATTGGGAGAACGTTTCTTTAAACCACTGTTTCAACTCTTTCTTTCCCATTTTCCTGATTTTGTAGTCGTAACAAGTATGTTTGCAGCTTGTATCATTCTTTTGGAACAAAAGGGCCGAAAAATCCTTTTCGTTCCTGCAGCACTATAAATAAGATCCATCCATACTTATTGTTGGCATTATAGTGTACGAGTGTGATAACGCACTAACTGATTGAGCAACTGTCTGTGTATGATTTACACTGGTTAGAGAAGGGGGAGGAAAGCGAAGCGGGGTGGTGATGCGGAGGACTGTAATGGGGCCTTCTCTATCCAACGTGATTCACGCCGCGCCGGGCCGTGCTGCCCGGGACGGGGAGAGGGATTGGGCTGGTTGAATGGATGGAATCTGAGTTGACGGGGTAAAGTAATCAAGAAATTGACCTTGCACATGTTTATTTGCCCTTTTTACAGCTGTGCGGTACTTCTCCTGGCTGGAGTGATCTGCGTTGCCGTCTGCGTTGCTGAGTTGTGATGTTGCAGGAATACAGGTCCAGCACAGTGTGGTTTCGGGCTCGTAAGCAGCCTCCCTGCAGCGCACGCGGCCCAACTGCGATGGGTAGGACCAGGGAGCCCCACACGGTCACGCGCCACCCTCAGGTGTGGCGGTCACGACACCCTCAGGTGTGAGAGGCACCGTTTGGCGAAGCTCACGCCGACGCACCGCACCCGCACCGACAAATGAGAATAGTGCCGAACTGCCGCGGGCAGCGTTGCGCGTTGCGCGAAGCGCAATAACTAATTCGATACTTGATTCTCCACTGCCGAGGGCAGCTTTGCGAGACGCGCGAAGCGCACTAACTAATTCGATACTTGATTCTCCACTGCCGAGGGCAGCTTTGCGAGACGCGCGAAGCGCACTGGCTCGATACTTGATTCTCCACTGCCGAGGGCAGCTTTGCGAGACGCGCGAAGCGCACTGGCTCGATCACTCGCTGAGAAAATGTGAAAGGTTGTTCCCGGCTGGCGGAGCGTCGACGAGTCCCTTCTCGCCGGGAATGTTCCGTTAGAGCTATTTTGCAGATACGGAGGGAAGGGCCTTCTGGAGGGGGTAGCAGGCCCTTCGGTGACCTGTGGGTGGCCGCCGGGGAAGGGGGAGGACAGCGGCCGTGGGCGCGCCGGCTCCGCGCGGCGGGTGTCAGCATGAGGAAAAGACGTCTGCGAGGGCTTTGGGGTGTACGGAACATCCACCAACAAACGACAAAGCCCGTTTGATCGCATTTCGCGTTCAAATCCACTTTGGTCTGTATAAGACGACTGGGAGTAATGTGAAAATCTCTCTTTGGCGTTTTGAGAAATTCTTCTACAACCACACCCTTTTGTGTTTCGTCGTGAATACAAATTTTGTTATTTTCCTGCTCTTAAGTTTGTGCGCTTTTTTAAAAGATTGATTGAGGAGTGAGAGGCGGAAAAATACTCATTTTTGCAGCCAGTTTCTTGTGAAATTTCCAGGGTCCACTGTCGCAGATTTTCATCATTCACATTTTGATTCGTTCTTACAAGTTCAAATCGAGACCAAAGTTTCTCATACTTAATTTGTTTTGTTTTCACTAGGATTTGCTGTCATGCTTTCCACTTGCTTTTTCCACAAATATAGTTGTCTCTCTGACATCACGCGGCGAAAATTTCTACGGGCATGTGATATTGAAAAACGTTTCTTACCGCCCTCAATCAACCAGAATTCACAGCTTTCTTCTTGTACTCGTAGCTAATGCTAACATCCTCATTGTATTTTTCTTGGATAATAAATCGAACCGGAGGATTTGCAAGGTGACTGACTTTTAGAATCGCTAGTTTCCGGGGATTCACTGTCTGATTCTAATAAACACTTTCCCATATCATCACTCGTGGTAGAAGTATGCTTTTGGCAGTCTGTATCACTATCACTATCACTTGATTCACAATCACTTCCTTCGCATACAACGAGGGTCGATTCCTAGTAATGCTCCACTTCAGTGCTATTATTTCGATCAATTCGATTATACATTGACCCATTTCTCGTTCTTTTTCATTTACATTTCCCTTCGAAGATACACCTTTGTTACGAAAGCAGCACAAGGCGAACTCAACTATGTTAACGGGATTTAACACAACTTGCTCTGTAGCCATTGCAAATGTTCTTTCTTTGTAACAGCGAAAGATGAACTGGGTGCGAAACTACGCAGCCCTTGTTTATTGCAGGGCCGCTGACGAGCCGGCCGACTCATCCATGACCTTGGGGTCCCTCTCGCCAGCTCGCCCGGAGTAAGGGCTGCCCAAACGGACCGGTAGAGGCGTCTGTCTTTTTCCTAGTACTTATAAGTGTTTTCAAAGCTTTATTTGGGGGACTTGCAATGGAAACTGGCCGCTATTTTTCGCATACGAGTTTCTGGTATCAATTAGCATATGCCATTAAAATTTCGAGGTCTGTTTCGACATGAAGGATCTGTTACTTCCCTTGTCAGTCGTGTTTTATCCCGGAGAGATCAACGTGTGGAATTAAGGGGATCAGCTTCCGGCCGTGTCCCTTCGTTTATGAGGTGATAGGATGATATATTATTGTTGTTATTATTATTGTTATTATTATTATTATTATTATTCGATAGGATGATGTTGGGAGATGTTAGGTGGGGTAGTGGGAGGTGTTCGTGGGCTTTTGGAACCATCCCAGCATTCGTTACACTGCTGGCTTCTAAGAATGCAATCTCCAGCATTTTTTATACTTGACGTTGACTCTGTTCTGGTGTAAGTGTCCAAGTAGAATCTTATAATTCTAAGCCACAGTACGTAAGAATTGATGCATTAGACTGACAATGGCAGTGACATATATTATGATAGAAGAGATTTGCCTTATCGGCTAATTGCACCCATTGCAACAAGGTGTTTTTTGGGAACTATAGACCTCTTTGACCGCAATATGGACATGATAGAAAATTTCGTAAACTCCGACTTTAGTACGCAGCCCTATTTTGGTTTTGAGTTTAATTTTTTGCAATACTTTTTGAAAATTTGCAGAACTTTTTTCGAAACTTTTCGAAAATTGAAGAACTCTTTGTTCGCTACTCAGAACTCTCAAAAATATTTGTGTTTTTCAAAATTCAGCCTGCCAACTTCACATACCTGTTGTAATAGCTCAGCGCAACAATACGGCATCTGCAGTATCACTGATTGGAAGGTCTTAGGGTTTGAGCTCTGGCGGATGCGGATTTTACTTTTTCTCTACGGAGTAGACAGAAAGTTATGAAATGCTGCGCGAATAAACTGCAAATGTTTGGTAGAAAACTCTTATTACATGGCTTGGAAACAAAAAAGGGGATACATCTAGTAGCTTAATTTAGAAAAAAAAAACTCTAACAATCCAGAATACATTTTTTGTGAGTCCTTCATACTAAATTAGTGGTGCTAAAGAGCACGTACTTTTTCGCCTTTTGTAATGGTTATGAAATTACTCGTATATTTATACAACAATTTCTCTATGAATTAAAACATCTGTCATCAATTTTTGTAAAACTCATTTTAATACGTAGAACATTTGGTACGAAAATTAAATAGTTTCGAGCAAGAAATGTTTTATTCAAAACATTAAATGTAAATATATTCCTGGCATTGAATTCATTGTATAAGGTATGCAGTGTATTCACAAACATATTCAAAGAATTTTTTAACCTCATATTCTGCGTAAGCAGAATGCGAGAGAGTAAAATAATTACAAGTTAATAAAAAATACGATACTGATAGAGTTGGCAAACAAGTGCAAATATCGAAAAATATATTATAGTAATTATTACACACTATGGTATGGTAATATTCTACAAATATAAAAGCACTAGTTATGTCACCCCGAAAGGCAACCGTCATTATCGCTTTCTGTTATCCGTGCGTCAACACTGGGTTAGAAGTAACAAGACCGCTAATTCCTATGGGATACACATTTTGCCAAGTGTCATTTTTTATACCGGAAGAAAATGAAAATGGATAGAAAAATATAATTAAATATAATATTTTTATATCCACACAAATTATTCAGTTTTTACATGTATTACACTCCATTCCCATATCTTATTGAGCAATGAACAATCATCTATTCGTTTCCACATTTAACACCATAAAAGAACACGATTTAAAATGAAATAACATTAATATATTATCAATGTAAAAATGATAATTATAAATTGAAATATGAAATAATATACAAATTCTAACTTAAGTAGTATCCAACTGCCCAAAATCACCATTCATTTTACGTTCACGGAACGTAATGAATTGGGAACGGGCGACTTATGTTTGTCGCCTAGTTACACAAAAAATACTCATATTTTCAAAAAATTCAACACGCCCTTATTTGAAGATCTGTTTTTGATGAACACGTTTCATTAAAAAAAGTATCTTCATAATTGTAGTTGCATGAAGACGACGAAATTTTTTTTTGCAAAATTTAACCAACATGAGACCTGCGCTATTCTCTTAAACGTCCTTTACATATCTAACAAAAAAATTTATTAAAAACGATGGAGCCATTTTTTGAAAATTTTAAAAATGTCCTAGAGGCTTCATGTAAGGTACCCGCAAATATTAAAGTTTGATTTCAAATTCCAGGGGCTGTGACATCAGTCAGATATATTGAAGAATGTCCATTTTTGAGAAAATCTGCTGAAAGGTATCACTAGAGTTGTTGACAGACAGAATGGACAAACGGAGACGAACAGACGTTGTGACGACTGCCTTTCGTTCGCGGTAATATAAACTAATACTTTTATATATTTGTAGACTATTACAATACCGTAGTGTTAATAGTGTAGCGTCATAGGCTCCACTTCCTGCGCAGAGAGACGGTCTTGCAAGGTATGGGCATGAGGGATCTTAAAATAGCCTCCCCAAACAAAGGCCACCCTCCGGAGGTAAGAAAGAGGGGTGGTGGCGGAGGTGCGTGGTGTCGTGCGCAAGGCAGGTCCAGGCATGTCCAGGCAGGTCCAGGCGTGGGAGGGAGAAATGACGTAGGAGGTCATGTGACGCGGCACTATATAAAGCCGTGTCGCGAGGCCTCGGGAGGGAACACAGTGTAGGAGGCTCCCTCGCGGTTATCCGCAAAACTTTATCCGCCCAGGCTGGCGCGGAGTGCTCTATGCACGAGTGGGTGTTCGATGTGTTCGAACACGGTGGAGTGGTACACCGCCGCTAGGCGCGTGTAGAGAGAGAGGGGGGCTGCAGTGAGTAGCTCTAACAAAACGCCTTAGAGTGATTAGGTAATATCTGTAAATAAAAGTTGTAAATACTCATCTCGTGTCTGTTAATGGTGCGTAGAGTGCCCTACCCCACGACGGGTACAGACGAGGTAGTTTAAATGGTGGCAGCGGTTCAACAAACCCACGGGGGTATGTGCGCCATTAGTTAATGGTAGCGGCAGATTAACGGAACATGCACCTAGTCTATGGTGGTAGCAGTTCTTTCCTAGTGCAACGAACTGGTTCCGGCAGTGCACGAGAGTGCGTAGCTGGCATCGTGTGTGGTAATTCACGGGACTGTGCATCCTAGGAAGTCCGGGAGCGTAGAGGGCTGTAAGGCTGTGCGAGCTACACGAGGTAGTTTTAAATTAAATCGCAAGGTCAGATCTTGGGGGGCGGAAGGCGCCGACGTCAAGAAGAAGGCATCCCTCTGACAGGAAGACGAATACCAGGCCATCGGCCGGGAAGGAGTATACAAGGATACCACTCACGTAAGTGTAGCCATCTGCAATTCGAGAACAAGTTCAGGCCATTCATGGCGTATCTCGCGCAGTTTAGTAAAGTGTGCCTTATGCACGTTGCTAGGGAGTTGGGGGAAACGGCAATGACGATGACAGAATAGCAAAGTTGCGCAGCATTATAGTAAATAGCAGCCAATATGATGAGGAATTCGTTAAAGAATTGTGCAAAGCAACGAAAGAACAATTGAAAGAGCGGGACAGATTAGAACGCGAAGAGAAAAAAGAAAGACTAGATCGCGAGTTCGAATTAGAGAAACTCCGTATAGCGAGTCAGACGCCGACGGGAAGCGTAAGTTCAGGGAGTGAGGCGAAGACGCAAACACACGTACGGTTGAATCACGTTATGGACAGATTCAAAGGCGATAACGATGATATAACCACTTATTTAAGCGTGTTTGAGAGTCAAGCGGAATTGTTAGGAGTGCCGGAAGAAGATTGGGTTGCCAATCTTATGGGACTACTTCCCCATCAAATTAACTCATGGCTAACGTTAGAAGACGGGAAAACAATCACTGAATATTCAGACATTAAATCTAAATTGTTAGAGATGTACAAATTTAATGCTGAAAAGTTCAGGCAGTTATTCGTGAGGCACATGAAGTCTGCGAACACTACATGGAATGTGTACGCACGGGAATTGCATAATTATTGTAAAGAATGGGTCGCGGGGCTGAACATATCAACTTTCGAGGGATTGCTTAACTTAATCGTGACTGACCAAATGAAACGGCGAGTTCCACTGAAATGAAGGAACATTTCATTGATGAGTGGGGAAATTTCGCATTCCACTTGAATTCGCGAAGAAACTGGATAACTACGAAAACATAGGTCGGATGGAAACGTAGTTTCTCAAATCGTTTCAGAGAAGGACGGAGGGGCAGAAGTTGCCGCCGTCGTGGAGAAACAAAAGCAGTACCTATCGCCGGGAAACCTTTGCACAAAAGCCGATGACGTCAGGAAGAGTTCGAAAAACCCGCGTTCGAAATGTTTCAGTTGCGGGTCACCTAAACATCTCGCACGTGACTGCCCAGAGTAAGCGGGAGGGGGAGAAGGGCGAAAGGGTCGGCCACGTTGCGGGAGAAGCAGCGGCGGAGCTTTTTCAACCATTCACGTATAGTGGACTGATAAATGAAAACAGAATTGTATATTCTGGTGCATCTTTCGACGTTGTGAATTAACGGTTCGTAAAGTTCTGATTTAACAGGGGAAAGTGTATGGGTGTTTCAACCCTAGAGTCACAAAACCTAGGAATCTACCCGTAGCACAGATTCGACTGCAAGGGCCTTTCGGGAGTGTCACCACTAGAGCTGCAGTAGTGAGTCGCGACTGTGATTTCGGCTACTATTAGCTTAGCAACCGCACGGCGCAATTACTCGAGGAAGTTCGAGAAGGCTTCCGTGAGCCGCAAATTGTGAGCGCTGTGGTGACGCCGGGCGCAGGCAGCAGCGGATGTAGCGGCGAGCGCGGCGGACCGACGGCGAGGGGCGGCTGAGGAAGGGGGGTCGGTCACCGGATTAGTCGAAAATAGCTACGCCGAGGGGAGAACAGGTAACGGGTCCAACTGCTACGGGCCGAGGCGCAGGTGAAATGTAAGCGATGAGGAAGACAGACGACACCGAAAATGAAAATTCTATGCAGAGAGATGCTCCTGTAATAGAATTAATTCAGATCTCGACTGATGAATTTATTCACGAACAGACTAAGGGATAGTACACTCGCGGAAATCTACAAAAAATGCGAGAATGAAGTACCCGAGACGGGGAAAGAAACGTACTTCCTACGTAATCGATTGTTGCTTCGCACTCGATTAGTAACGAAAGGCGAGCGGTATGACATGATTGTTGTTCCTGCTGTATTTCGAGGCACGGTACTAAAAGTGTCCACGAGACCGCGAACGCTCATCTAGGCACGACCAAAGTAAGGATAGCTTAGCGAAGTATTTTACTGGCCAAGATGTTCCAGGAAATGGGAAACGTACGTCAGATCATGTGATGTATGCCAGAAGGTAGGCCGGTCGGGAGACAAAAAGAAAGCACCGTTAGTGATGGTACCACCCGTAGGGGAAATATTTTCGCGTATAAATATCGATGCTTGCGGACCGTTTCAGGAAAGCGAATCGGGTAAGAAATTCATTCTTACTGCGATGTGCATGGCATCTAGATATCCAGAGGCGATTCCCATAACAGATTTGCGATCGACAACTGTAATCAGTGCACTCTTAGAGCTATTTAGCAGGATAGGGTTCCCGAAGGAACTACAAACAGACCAGGGCACTTGCTTCACGAGCGTTCTGACCGCGGAATTCGCGAAGAAGTTCGGGATCCGTCTAATTAGAAGTTCTCCTTACCACCCACAATCTAATGCTGTGGAAAGAATGCACCGAACAATGAACAGGTTATTGAAGGTTCTGTGCTTAGAAGCGGGTACGGAATGGGAGCTTCAATTACCAGCTATTTTATTTGCTTTGCGCACTACTGTGCATGAAAGTTTAGGGTTTACTCCAGCTGAGTTGGTTTATGGGAATAATTTGCGTACTCCCATAACTCTGTTATACGAGCACATTGCCGGAAGCGAGGAGAAGGAGCCCAGTTCAGTTGTAGAATATGTATTCCGTCTCGTGAATCGACTTCGGAAATCTCGTGAACTAGCTCACACCAAGCTTCTGAACGAGCAAGAACGTCGAAAGGTCTGGTACGACCGCAGAGCGGTAAATCGCACGTTTAGTGCCGGAGACAAGGTGCTGGTTTTAGCGCCAAATCGTACCCGGAAACTGGCGGTACAGTGGGTAGGGCCAGGCGAGATTAGAGAAAAAGTCTCCGACACAAACTATGTTGTTTTATTGCCTGGAAAAAAGGACGGACGTGTGTACCATGTGAATATGCTGAAGCAGTACCATCAGCGGACTGAATACATCAGCTATGTGGCAACACCGGTTCAAAGCTGCGAACAGGTAGAAGACGAGATTGACAGATATGCCGTTCACCTCGAAGGAAGCGACTTCAATCTCCAGGAAATGTTGGAAGGTACAAAAATCCCGCCCGAGTTCCGAGACAAACTCGAGCAATTAATTATGAAGTACCATGACATATTTTCTGAAAAACCTGGACTGACCGATGCGCTTACCATGGACATTGAGCTCACAGATGAGTCAACGCCCGTGCGTAGTGCACCTTACCGTACCTCGCCTAGACAATCAGCTATCTTGCGAGAGGAAATCAGTAAAATGTTACGCGACGGCATTATTGAAGTAGGTGATAGCGAGTACACGTCACCTATAATCCTTGTCGAAGCTCCGGGGCGGAAACCTCGCCCATGTATCGATTACAGACGATTAAATAAATTAATCAAGACCGAGTACTTTCCATTACCAAACATGGAAGAGCGAATCGAGACGGTGGCGGCAGCCAAAATAATCACAACTCTTGATTTAGCGAAATGCTATTGGCAAATCAGTTTAACGCCAAGAGCGCAAAGGCTGGCTGCATTTGTCACTAACTTCGGGACATATCGCCCACTGCGATTGCCCTTTGGCCTTAAGAACGCGCCATATCAATGTAGTAGAATGATGGCCGCACTGTTAGCGCCGTGTAGTGAATATGCAGTTCCGTACATAGACGACATAGCCATATTCAGTAACTCATGGCAAGAGCATCTGCAACACATGCAAAATGTGTTTTCAATTCTAAAACAGGCAAAACTACATGTGAAGCCTAGTAAATGTATGTTCGCTAGAGAATCTGTAAAATACTTAGGCTACGTAGTAGGAAGCGGGGAAATGCGCCCTGTAGAGGCAAAAGTTCACGCAATTCGTGAGTTTCCAAGACCGCACACGAAAAAACAAGTCAGATGTTTTCTCGGTATGAGCGGGTACTACCGGAAATTTATTCCCAGATTCGGCGAGATTTCAGCTCCGTTATCGGATTTGTTACGGGGGAAGGAACGCCAGGGGACGGTCAATTGGAATCCGGAATGTGAAAGATCATTTAATATGTTGCGTGAAGCTCTATGTTGCGAACCCGTGTTAAGAGCACCTGATTTCGCGAAACCGTTCCAGATACAATGCGATGCAAGTCAGAAAGGAATAGGTGTAGTTTTAGCTCAGACAGACGAGAACGGCGATGAAAAACCCGTTCTGTATTTAAGCAGAAAATTGACAGATGTGGAAAAAAATTTCAGTACGGTGGAAGCCGAGTGTACAGCCATAATTTGGGGATTGCAGAAATTGCGGTATTACCTAGACGGCCAAGTGAGAATTAAGATCGAAACGGATCATAACCCATTGGTATGGTTGCGGAATTGTTCTGGGAATAACCCAAGATTATTGAGATGGTCGTTAATGCTGCAACATTATGACATCGAAATTTGCCATAAAAAGGGTAAAGATAATGGGAATGCCGATGCATTAAGTCGCATGTTTTCATGAACCTGAACTGATCTCGTTAGGTAAATGGTTGCACTTCAGTGGCTCCTATTTGGATTGTATAGCATCACATCAAGATTTTTAAATTGAATAATCTCATTGCAAAATTTGTACGATGTAAATTGAACAATCTCAGTGCCAGATTTGTGTTATGAAAATTGAATAATTTTATCAAGATTTTACTATGTAAAGAGAATATGTCATTGCAATATATTTATCATGTAAACTATAGAGTATCTTGGTAATATTAATTGTGTAAATATTTCATTGAAAAAATATTGTTTAAATTGTATAAATTTTACAAGATGTAGGGTAAAAATTGTAGTACGTCACCGCAAGAATTGAGTACATTATTTGTGTCACTTATATTCAAAATTATATAGAGTCACATCAAGAAACAGCAAGATATACAATTGTTAGAATATTTAAGGTAAAATTGTAATACATCACTGCAAAGATTTTAGAGTACATGTATTGTGTTACTGGCATTTAAAAATTGTATAGAGTCACTTCAAGAAGAAGCAAGATTATTTTTGAGAAAATTGTATATAAGTGTATATTAATGGTTCAAAATTGAGTGTACTTAGGTATGTAGATTAGAAAACAGAAGCAGAGTACGAATAAGGGGTAAAGTCAGAGTGTAAATACGATTGTATATAATGTAAAAATGTGAATGCTACGAAGTTAGAGGGAAATTGTTGTTGTAAATAGCTTTATGTTAGACTGGGGCAATAATGTTTTACTCAGACACCTTCACGAGTATATGTGAATCTGCTAAATTGTGAAATGTAGCTATCTGTATTGCTTCTGTATAAATTTTTTCCTGTGGTTTCTACCTGCGGAAAAAATTCTCCCCGTGGATAGAGGAGTCTGTAGCGTCATAGGCTCCACTTCCTGCGCAGAGAGACGGTCTTGCAAGGTATGGGCATGAGGGATCTTAAAATAGCCTCCCCAAACAAAGGCCACCCTCCGGAGGTAAGAAAGAGGGGTGGTGGCGGAGGTGCGTGGTGTCGTGCGCAAGGCAGGCAGGCATGTCCAGGCAGGTCCAGGCGTGGGAGGGAGAAATGACGTAGGAGGTCATGTGACGCGGCACTATATAAAGCCGTGTCGCGAGGCCTCGGGAGGGAACACAGTGTAGGAGGCTCCCTCGCGGTTATCCGCAAAACTTTATCCGCCCAGGCTGGCGCGGAGTGCTCTATGCACGAGTGGGTGTTCGATGTGTTCGAACACGGTGGAGTGGTACACCGCCGCTAGGCGCGTGTAGAGAGAGAGGGGGGCTGGAGAGAGAGGGAGAGAGAGGGAGAT
>JAHLJT010003405.1:0-27540 GCA_031308135.1 Acheta domesticus | reverse complement strand
GCAATTTTCTATAAAATACAGCAAGAAAAAAGTGGGCACTCTACACATACAGTTCTAAGAAAATCAATTGTAAGTATGAGGGCGCGCTTTGCCTACCCATGCACTAACGAATTGTGTTCGGCCAGTCTTTGATGCAAGTGCTGAAGAACTAAAAAAGTATGACCGTCTGCCTGATAAGGATTTCAAGAGTTATTAGTATTTCAGATGTTCACTCTGCCCCAGAATGTATGACACTGTGTCATACATATTTTTGTGGGTAACATCGTGGGTGACTTGTGGGTCATCTATGTTCTTATGGGTGAGAGCGAAACGAATTGAAATACGAGCAATTCCACGTCAAATCGCACTCGAATTGACACGACTATTTTTAAAAAATGACACGAATATATGGCATTCATTCTGGACATCAAAAAATGAGGCACGTGTTTCTTTATTTACCTGAAAATTGTTTATTTGTGTAAAATTTTGAAATTTACGCATACTTTGGAAAATATGATTAATTGACACTCTGAATGTATTTAACATAAAAATTACTGTTTTGTTTTGTTTAATTTTTTGATATGTTTATTTTACTCATCTGTAAATTACTTTCTCAAAATAAATATTTCATTAAAAAATTGTAATTATATTAAAAAACGAAAATTTCTTTATGAACTCTCTCAGATTAAAATTTGAAAAAAATAGGCATATTTCTTGTTCAATTTTCTACAAAACATAACAAGAAAAAAGTTTGCGTCCTGGGAACGGGGTGCCATCCTGACCTTGCTCGTGAAATACAATGGACCACTTGTCGAGGGACATGGTAAAATTTTCTCAACATTAGTCGCAATACGCAATACTTATGACGACAAGAGTGCTAGTATTTGTTCTGTGAATCGTGTGTACATTGTGCAACATGAGTGGCGATCAGCGTATGAGATAGATGTTTCAATCCATTTAAACGTTCTGATCACGATTTTTAAAAAAGAAAATCTCCAAGACGCGTAAACCACGATTTGCTGGTGAATTTACAGGAGTCATTAGATTGGCGAACTTGTGATTCATTTCGGAAGAAAGTGAATCGGCTTCCAAAACGGCCTTTTCTTAATGAAGATGGCGTCGAGATCAGTGGGTCCCGCGGCATTAACGAAAGAAGCGGAACGTCCAGTGAAAAAACTGGAAATCAAGCAAGTTACAATTTAAGCTCTTCAGATAGTTCAAGTGTCTGCGAAATGAATAAAGAGAAGATAAACATGAGTTTAATTGCAATAGGAGAAACCCCCGCCAAGAAAAGAAAATTGGAAAATTGGAACAAAATGGCATCCCCATGAGAAATTTTAGAAAGTACAAAGTGCCAACACAGATAAATTTTTTCACATTGAAGATTCTTCGACGTCCATCGAAAAATCAGACGAAGATACTATTTAGTAACTTAACGATTACTTTCACTCAACAGATGACATGACGTTGAAAACTTAAATTTGACAATTTTTGTAAGTCGGACATACAATAAAATTAAACGACTTTTTGCAGCAACCGAATGCATGATAAAAGTGTCTAAAACGTTGGCTGAAGAAAATGGAATTTTGTCCAGAACTGAAGTAAATTCGGTAAGGCATTAAATCTGTGCATTCTGACGAAAGTTCAGGAATTCTATGGTATGCAAGTACTTGTATTTAAAGCGAGTTGTGAGGGACCAGAAAATTTCAAAATGTGAGTCAAAACCTGAGTCAAGAATCCGTCATTTAATTATTTATAAATTTATTAATTATTTATAAATATATTAATATTATTTATATATATGTTAATACACATAAATATTATTATTTATAAATTCAATCATGAAATTTCACCACCTCAAGAAGTACTTAAATTACTGCTTCAACCAAAGAAACCGACGACCAGTTACGCAAACAACGTGTCTATTGCAGCAATCTATTACACACCGATTCGTAAAATATTAATATCTTTTAAAGTTACTAAGATCCCACTTTGATTTTTTCTGGACTTATTATCAATACTTTAGTGCGTTTATAAATATTTTTTAAAAATTTTTAGCTGATCGAGTTTACAAAAATATTCAATTTTCAAAATTTCAGTTTTTGAAAAAAATTGAAAATTCAAAAAATTTAATATTTTGAAAAATCTTAAAAATTAAACATGTTTTTAAGTTTCGAATGGAATTTGAACGGAATTTCTATAATTGGTGTATTCAAATATATGATATTTTTAAGTTAGTGATGCGCGTCATTTTTAGCAAATTTCATTATACCATATTTCCGAAAATAATAAAGTTAGAAAAAAATAAAAATACACGTGTTCACTTATTTGATCCACATAACAAATAGAAAAAAATAGAAAATAAATAAAAATATGAAGGTCAAATTTTGGTCTTTTTTGTGCGATTTGACGTGGAATGGCTCTATTTGCCCCTGATGTGTTTACTTAATTATTTGATGCTTTACTTATTTGTTTATTAACTTGCCCACTTATTTACTTATTACTCCACATATCAATTTACTAGCTTAACTTAATTACTGGTTAAATTTTCATTGTTAATTATTTATTTTCTCCCCAGTGTATGTTTTGCTACTACCCAGTGCAGTTTTACCACCTCTAATTTCCGTTTCTCTAATGGTACAAACCATTCCTAGAAATGTTCCTAATTCTTTCATGAAGTGAGACCAATTATTGCCTAAAATGTTCTGGGCGAGCGTTTTGTTTCTATATTGGACGTAGTAGTTCCCCATTTTCATCTATTTTCCTCTTCATGTTTCGGTAGCACAGCAATTTAAAAGAATGTGGATCCAAACTTCCCTATCACCACAAAGCACACAGATGCCATTGCCATACGAATCTTTCAAATCAACGTTGCATCTACCTTCAACGCAGGACCAAGCGTTTCCCCCTCTCGCGTCCATTCTAAGAGTGTGAACGAAACTTTCACAATCCGATACCGGACTCTTGTGGACTTTTTGCCGCTAGTGACGTTTTTCGGCCGTTGCTGCCAGGATATCTTACTTTTTAATATCAGAAAATATATCATAAATTTTGTTGTTCTATCTCACGCGTTCCCCAAATCCCAATAATCTCCGGAGAAACGTTTGCTAGACCTGGACGTTCTAATAACATTCGCACGTAGGTTATTTTTTAAAGAAGGTCCGTTTGTGAATGAGAGTGAGACTAACGCGCGATCGCCGAAGTGTGCATGACTTTCAGATTCCAACATACTTTGCCCCCTTTTTGACGCCTTTCCCAGCGGTATGGTATGTCTGTTTAAGAAAATTGCGTCGCCCGCTGATGTTCCCATGTGTCTGCAAAAACGCAAAGGCTAAACAGGTCTTTGGATGGAAACAACTGGATCATCCAATACCTTACAGTCCAGGCCTTGTACTTACTGTTTACAACATGTTTAGATGATTAAAGGATTTTCTTTGTTGTCAACGGTTCAGCGACAACAAAGAAGTGAGAACTGCAGTTGGATTTCTTCACAGACGACAGATTTCATTGACGTGTGATTTCAAAATCTTGTTGCACGGTATCAAAAATTTTTGCACAAAAATGAAAGTAGGTAGATTATAGGGAAATATATTTTGATGGTTAGTGCAATATTTCCTTCTTATTAACAAACTAACCTTATTTAAAAAAATAACCCTCGTGCTTCTTTGTACGATCTGTAGCATTGGTCACATTCTTGAACTGCACTCTAAAGCACTTATGTATAAGCGTGTCAGCCTGTTCACCTGCTAATCTAATCGAAAGCTTAATGGGTTTCATTTTAAAATCTTTCCAAATTCCTAAACTACCGACTTCTTTCCAGACGCCGACATTTGCTGCAAATCTAGAGACTTAATTTGTAATAATGTGTTTCGATGCTTTTCAATCGATATTCTACAGATTTCCGCCCCGTAATTCATATCTGGGGGAAATTGCGATTTAAAGATTGTGTCGCAGACCTTTAAAGGCAATTTCGGTATTCTAAGCACTGCGCGAATGTTCTCTTGGAGTGTCAACGTGTCTTTACTTTGAGCCGCCACTGAGTGACTATTCTATCCACCCTTCACGAAAATGGTGCACCCAGGTAAGAAAAAGTTTTGACAGGTAGAGCCCGCCCTGCGCGTATTACCATTTCTCTTTGTTACTTCAAGTAAACCCATTCTTGAAGACAACAATTTAAGTTTTTTGAATATTTACTTATCGTCCTCTTGTCTCACTATACCTTTCTCACTTATCTCACTATACCCTGTTTATAGCCTTCTGTAAGCTCTCAATAGTTTCCAAAAATAAAACTAAATCATCCGCAAATAGTAATTCGGGAATTTTCAGACCATCAATTTCTGGCACATATGTATCTGCTTCCTGTACACAAGTCATTAAGTCGTTTATAAACATGATAAACAATAGCTGAGAGTGAGGGCAACTCTGTTTTACTCCTATTGTCTATACGTAGATTTATGTCTTAACATTGGTGCCTTCAAGTTATGTCCTGTGTATAGTATACTAACAGAAAGTATTTTATACCTTCTAAAAAGAAAAGTAATTATTTGCTAATATTTTTGCTCGTTTGTAACACCCTACCTTTGATTATCTTAATGAGTTACCTAATGTAGATAAGATTTATCTATCACATCCTTGTTTTCCTAAGCTTCTACATCTTCTCAACGTAGAAAAATTAAAGAACTCAATTAAAGAACTCAATGGTATCACTTCATTACTCACAAAATATGACATTTTCTGTTTTTAGAAATCATTTTGACTATTAAAAAACATGGAATAATCAGAATATGGAAGTAACGTGAATAAATTTTATAGAAATCTTTTCCTTGAAATGAATGGTCACTTATGGTTCCATGATGGAAGTAAATGGTGAATTTGTAATAGCTACTAATGGTGCATGCTATAGGCAATTAGTAAGTTCAGCATTGGGATAGTTCAGATTCCAAGTCATAAAGGGTAATCAAAAGGCACACTTACAAGAGAAGAAAGCAACAATTGAATATTCGACAACAGCGGCAACTTCCACAACATAAGAAATGCAATATTATATCTATTCTTTTTTCACATATTTTAATTTTCTCGTTCAAAGTGATAATTGTTCAGTTTTCCCCTACTATTCCAGAAACAACAGTTCCTCAGATCTTCACTTTCGTATTTACATTTCCAATTATTCTGTTTTACCTGAATTTTCCACTCTTTTTTGCAGGATACTTTGTGTACACATTCTACACATTTTATATCTTGCTACTTGAATTGCAATTTCTCTATTGAACTTACATTGTTTGGGGCTTTTCTTGTGTAAATTCTTTACCATTCCTATTTGCCACTCAGTTGGGGTGGTAAATTCAATCTACGGTCACCAGTATCTGTAGTTTTCAAGTAGTTCCTCCTCCATATTTTATGAATTTAATATTTATATTATTTGGTCCGGGGCTTTTTGTCTTTCTTGAAACTTACGGAACTTTTTATTTCATTAATTTTTTTCTGCTCTGTGACATTCAGTACGTTTGTTAAATTTCAGCATCCATGGTTTCTTTCTAATTGTTTTCCTTGTTTCTGTGGTTGTGTTTGTTTTTGAGAGAGTATTACAGTTTTAGTTCGTAATTAATCATGAAAATAAAATAATGGTATTTTAATTTATATCAATAAGAGAAAATATAGTTTTATAAACAGAAAACTGGAAATATACAAAGCTATATACCAAGCTGGTTAATGAATCTAATAACTTTGCCACATTCAGTATTTTAATAAACTGGATACACATCAGTCACCCTTTCCATTCCTAAATTAAGAGAAGACAGTTACAAATTCAATGAAAATATTTTAAATAATTTCATAATTGATGATATGAAATTGACATCGGTAAAGAAAAGAAATCACCAACATTAATTATTACAGTAATTTTCAGGTATTGCATTTCTAATCGTTTACGAACACTCCATCAAAAAATGAATAAACATATTTAGTGATAAATACAAGTTTGACAAAAGTGTGTATTCCTCAGAAGCAGTATCCAACTTGTGATAAAATATTACTGACCAATATGTTTCATTATTATATTTTAATCTAGAATTGCTAAAACAAACAAAAAAGAAAACAAATATTAACCCTCGTATTGAAGGTTGCAAGTTGCGTTAGCGCTTCTACAAAGTCAGGTGTGCCCGGCACACAAAAGACCTAATTTTGAAAATAATTTTTGGAACACACATCGATATTATATTCATTAAACATGCAAATAAAGAAACTGCAAATAAAGAGAATTGCTGCAATTTTTGTCACTGGAAACTTTCAGTTCCATCACAGAAATAAAAACAATGATTCATCATTGCCGTTATTTTTGAATAAATAAAACAAGAAACAACAGTTGTGACTCTGATTATATCAGGGACTTTGTCGTGTAAGGAGTACATCAATTCACATTCGTTTTATTTCAAATTTATTTGGTCTAATTCTTCCAGAGACAATATTACAAAATCATTTATAACAAGGGTTTATTTTCAAAAACATTTTATTACCTAATTTTTATCTCTACTTTTGGCAAGTTAACTGGCAACAAGTTGACTTCAAAGTCAACATCTGAAATTGGAACCAAAAGAGCAGCCGCAGAGGCAGGGAGCGCCTAAACTCAACAGTTAAACTTGATGACGTAAACCCTGCTGAAGAGGATGAGCGCGCGGGGTTCAGGCACACGCTCCACGACGCGCATGCCCACCATCACTTGGCACGTGTCGCAAAAGATGGCGTGCGTCTGCACGTAGTGCGAGCAGAGGCGGCGCGGCGCGCGGCGCAGCCCCACGTTGGGCGCCAATCGCCGCGCCACGAAGTACACGCGCGCGATCCAGGGCTCCGCCAAGGAGGATGAGACGCGCGGCGGCGCCTCCTCCGCCAGCGGGCTCCAGCAGCGCCCGCACGCCAGCACGCCCCCGCACGCCGCCCGGCCGCCGCAAGCGCCCATCGCCCTGGAACCAGCCACGCACACTGCAACTATACTTGGGTTTTTCGTTCTTGGCGCACCATGGTCACTGACAATGGAGAAAGCCTTTCTTCTCCATTTTTCGTCCGTGACCTTGGTGTGGCAAGAACGAAAAACCCAAGTATAACACCCAGCAAGCCCCCGCACGCCGCCTGGCCGCCGCACGCGCCCATCGCGGTTACCGTATCGGACTGTGATACCCAAGTTCGCGGGTTCAAAGCCGATCGAAGCCGTGGATTTTTAAGGGCGAAAAGGTCCTTCGTACGCCTTCCTTCGGAAGGAAAGTAAAGCCGGCTGTCCCATGTTACTAGATTTACTGCATGCAAAAGATCCTCAAGCCTAAATGAAGCCTCTGTCCTCAATTCAAATCGCCTGTTTCGTTGCCCTAGTGTGGCATCATACGGATGTATTGAAACACAGACGAGGGTGGGTAGAATAATCAGTTGGTTTATTAATAAAAAACACTGACCGAAGTCGTAAAACACCATAACACTGCCTTCTACTAACTAAATAAATAGAGCCCACCACAAGAAGTGATATTACAGTGCGGCTATCACACCGCCAAACAACAAACGTTTCCCCTCGGTGTGATGCACCGCTCTGCCGAGACAAACCTACATGTCTCACGACTGACGACAAACTAATGCCGGCTTCCCCTCCGCGTGCTAGTCGCACAGCCTCCTGCTCACACAGCTCGAACTACACAAAAGAAGGGTGGGGCGTTCGTCACCCGGCTTTTAGAGGCGCCCTGGCGTCTTCCCCCGCCACCGTTGCCGTCCCAGCACCTGAGAACGACGCTACGCGCTCGGAAAAACCGATGCGTCATTGCGCGTCACCACGCCAGATGTCCAGCCCTTTGTTCAGCTTCCGGTGAAATTCTACCGTCTGCGCGTTTGAGCGTGCATGACGCTACACTAGTAATACCTTCTTTCTCCGCTAGCTGGTGAAAGGAGCGTAGCAATATTTGCCAGATGGAAGCCTTGGTCATGAAATGAGTCTCACCACGAAAAACGAGGCATCAATTCAATTCAACTAACACGTCAGCGCGCTCCCGCACGCCGCCCGGTCGCCGGACGGGCTCATAGCTCTGAAACCAAACATGCACACGGCACCAAACACGCCAGCACTCTCTCGCGCCAGACAGCCGCACCCGACGCGCCCATACCCCTGCAAGCAAGAGCGCAAGCTCCATCACGAGTCCCAACGTGCCCCTGCGGACGGCACAATTCAACGTGCCACTAGTCATGCAAATAACAGCGCATCTGGTAACCAATACGCCGCCGTGCGGGGCACGGCTGCCCAACATATCCTTAGCCCAGAAAGAAACAGACTCGACAGCACGCTCCCGAACACGCCGCCATCGCCCTAAAACCAATGACGCACACTGCAAGTATTACGCCAGCACGCCCCAGAGCTAGCAACTATCCCAACACGCCCCCATTGCCCTAAAACCAACTACGCACACTGTAAAATCACGCCGGCACGCCCCAGAGCTCGCATCCATTCCAACACGCCCTCGCGCCAGGCACGGACGCCCGATACGCCCATAAACCTGCAAGCCTGTGCCCAACGTGCCCGTAGGCCTCAGAGAAACAGTGCAGGCTTCAACAGACCCGCTAACACGAACAGCCGCCCAATGCGTCCATAACCCTACAAACAACGACGCAAGCGGCACCAGGCACACCAGCGCGCCCACGCGCACGAGAAGTCCCCCTGACGTGCCCGTAGCTTCCAATAAATAGCACCCGTTGTACCAGAAAATACAACGCGCCCACGCGCACGACACGGGCTCCCAAACGTGCCCATAGCCCTGCAGAAAATGAACACGCTGCACCAGGCACTACATCGCGTCCACGCGCACACGCCCCATCCCACTAACGTGCCCATAGCCCTGCACCAGGCACTCCAACGCGCCGCCGCAGACGACACGGCCCCACAACGTTTCCATAGCCCTCCAATGAACAGAGCACGCTGCCTCAGGCAGTCCAACGCGCCCATGTGCACGACACGACCCCCTAGCATGAACGTAGTCCTGCAGAAACTGAACACGCTGCTCCAGCACTACATCGCGTCCACGTGCACAAGTCCCACCCTTCTGACGTGCCCATAGCCCTGCACCAGGCACACCTACGCGCCTCCGCACATGACACGGACCCGAGCGTTCCCACAGCCCTCCAATGAACAGAGCACGCTGCCTCAGGCAGTCCAACGCGCCCACGTGCACGACACGACCCCCTAGCATGAACGTAGTCCTGCAGAAACTGAACACGCTGCTCCAGGCACTACATCGCGTCCACGCGCACACGCCCCATCCCCCTAACGTGCCCATAACCCTGCAATCATCAGAACGCCCTGCACCACGCACTCCGATCCGCCCACACACACACACACACACATGACAAGTCCATCTCAACGCGCTTATCACCCTGCTAGCGAAGGGTATGCACCCCGCCGCACGTCACTGACGAACAACTTATTAAGCTATTAGCTTTGGTGTAATTTTTAAGTTATTATTATTGCTTATATTGTGTTTGTAAATTTATTATTGTCATGTCCGTTATACAGTGAAGTGCGGTGTAGTGAAGTGAAGTGTTCGTTGAACAAGAAATCAATTTAGAGATAACGTGAGATAACGAGATAGAAATTATTTAGAACTAGGATATCATCCTCTAATTCTAATTGAAATTCTAATTGTAAATGGTTGTAATTGTTCTCATTCTAATTGTTATCATGTTTGCCACCGAGCATTAGGTCAAAGCTGTAATAAATAATAAAAGAAAATAACAACGTGACACGTGATCTGCGAGCTACAGCACATTCCGTCACAGAGAGGTCTGAACATTCCATCACACGACAGAGCCCCCAACGAGCCCATTGTCGTGCAAACGAAAGCGCACTTTCAACGGGACCGGATGCACGCCAATAGATGCTATTTGAATCCATTAATGAATCGACATCTTAGTGGAACGAAAGTATAGTTGTTTCTGTAGATTTTGGTTTTCTAAATGTGTGTTGGCAACACGAAATAATGTGGACTTTTTTATGATATTCCACATTGCTTTAATTTTGATATTCGTATTCAAAATATGTCATTTTCATAATTTTTGCCTATGCTATTATTTCCTTAAACTGCTTTTGTAATTTTTGAAATAGATATGGGAGATACGATATTTTTAGAAATAAAGTTTAGAAATTAAATTGTAGAAAGTGTTTTACACGATGTTCTAATTGATGCTATCCAAGTCTTGTTTTACCTATAAAGTTAAATTTTCTCTTTTTAGGAGTAAAGCATACGTTAAAATGAAATGAAAGCTTTGAGAAAAATTATTTATATTTTCCTTTGTGTCAATAGCGTTTTAAACCGAGTCCCATGATTTTTGCAGAAAGGCATCCGTACGAATTATATTTTAGCGTTAGTAAATAATCTGTATATACTTGTATTCTTGAATGTATTAGTGGTCAAGTTACTTGTAACTACGAATTCGTGAATCTCTGTCATTGTGACCTAGATGATTCGTTATTACTTCATATCTGTGGTTTTCTTATTATCTTTTGACATATTGTTTTTTTAAGAGTAGGAATTTTTCATGTTGAATTGAAAGAGTATTCCCCACTACGCTTACAGATAAGACAGCCATTGTTTAAGTTGTGGGTGTATTTTTTACTTGACTTGCAGTGAGTGTAAAGGGCATTCATGTTTTTAGATTTGTTATTGAATTTTGCAGGAGATAAATTATCGTATGTTTCTCTTGTAATGTATAGTTTTTGGTGTTTGGCAAAATATATGTTCATTCTTAGCTGTTACACAAATGCAAATTGTTCTGTTCTGTTATTTTCTCCGGACGCCTATAAGAACTCCACTTCCCTGAATACAAAAGTGACAGGTAGATTATATCAATCAAAATTTTAAAGCTGACGAAAAATTGTTTCAGCAGTTCATTTCATTTTTTTTTGTTTCGCGAATAGGCCGTTATGGACTCACGCGATAGGTGTATCCCCCACCGGGGTTCAGTCATGAATATCAGAGTAGGTGCACTTTGCTTTCTATTGGAAGGAACAGCATTTAATGCTAATTCCAATTTACACCCCGGAGTGGTAAGCCCTGGGGATGGGGTGAAATATTGACGATGAATGATGAAATAGACACACACCACACACACAAACATTCAGAGACACATTATTATCATTATTATTATTATTATATTATTATTGAGGTTATTGTTATTTTGTTTATAATAATAATATGAGGGATAGTTGGGAAACCAAAAGGCGAGTCCACGTGCTACACCTATGCCATTTCCCTGTGTACGTGTGTGAGTTCGGCACCTCACACCTCGCCGATAGCGAGAGGAAGATTGATGTTTACAATATACGGATTCAATTTCACAAATATGCACATTACATTGTTTTCGGGTAATTTTACCGTCTCTTCGGGAGATGAAGAAATAGTCGTTCATCCATGCGTTCTCTCGGTATTCCAAACCCTTCATTTTGTCAGCAATATAAAATAAATAATATTAAGTGTGTATTATTATTATTATTATTATTATTATTATTATTATTATTATTATTATTATTATTCCACTACATCACGACTAAAGATGTTATGAGTCGGCTGAATATAAAATCTACTCCAGGTTGCAACCAGCTACCTAAGGAGCAGATCCGGTGACTGTCAGTGCCTCTACAGTACTTTGCGCAAAATGTGAGCTGTTCCAAATAAAGCAATTTCTTGTACTTCCGTCTTTTGCATTACCGCGGAGTTTAGACAAGTTCTTACTCAAATTTTGCGGAACAAATCCCAGAGCTCCGATAATTATCGGGACGACCTGTGCTTTTACGCCCCACATTCGGCTGATCTCGATTTCCAAACTCTTGTATTTAAGACGTTTCTCTGCCTCCTTGGTAACGACGTTTTGATCGCAAGGTACAGCAACGTCAACAAGTAAACACTATTTTTTCTCCAAATCCCGGAAGAAACAATATCCGGTTTGTTGTTTTTATTATTATTATTATTATTATTATTATTATTATTATTATTATTATTATTATTATTTCACATCCGAGTAAATAGGTGAGAAAGGCAAGACTGACCTTTAAAAAGACTTGTCAGGTGGCTGTTGATTTGATTCGGAACTCTTCGAGGTGTTGCTCTTCGTAAACTTGCAGACAGGAAGGTCCTCGTCGACTGATCACCTGATATCCGCAATTCAAGAATGACCACTGCGGACCTGAACTCTAAATCCGTTGGGATTACGGCGCTCACTCACTTGAAATGGAATATACGCGTGGCAAATAGAGCTTGAGAGCCTAATAACGCTTGCTGAAGGCACAAACGTCACTGCACTACTAAACACCTCAACTGCACTTCTCTCTCTGACGGTGCGAACCAGTGAAGGCGGATTTTTGACGAATGCCCTACTCCTCCAAATGAGTCATGAAAAAGGCCAATCCACGCTGCTGACTGCAGATTCCACAGGCTTCTGCGACAGAGGAATGTACAGCTGATGACGTCGCCGTGGCAGAAACATGACCCGAAACTCGCTGTAATGCTGCCCAGCAGATTTATTTCGACGAAACTTTGATGAACACAGGCGTCATGTTACCGGTATGAAGACGTACGTGCGAGTAATCAGAGCAAAGTTTGTTCCAGAAAAAATGGAATATGATCGGCCTCAGAGATATCGACCTCGCAAATGAATTGTAGTGAAAGCACTTTGTAATTAGAAAGTGTCCTTCTAATTACTATTTTTAAAGGTCATAATTATTATAACAACATAATAAATCCAATGAATACTTCAGATTATGCATCCATCACCAAAGCTTTCACAACCAAAGCTTCGCAGAACAAGAGGTCCTACATTCAAAGCCCGATTGATTGATTAATTGATTGATTCGTGTTTCCGAGCGCGTCAACTAATTTGGTCATTAGTCCCGTAAGTGTAGTGCGTGTTTTTCTCGGGAGGTGGCGATGATCTTTTCCCCGCTGGATGGCAAGATCTGGCGTCGACCTAACGTCGACTAGCGGGATTTCCCCTCAACCAGGTATCTCCCACCAGCGCGGCACCGCCCCAGCCTGGACAAGCTGTAAGCTCCCGACCGGTCTCCCGGCATGTGTGGTAATGTAGTGCATGTTAGTGTAAGTGTATGTGTATAAGAGGAGAGGATAGGACAAGGAAGAGGAAGGAAAGATCGCGCGCAATCCGTGGCCCGTTTGTTAGGGTACTGCTCCGGCATTCGCCTGGTGTTGATTGGAGAAACCATGGAAAACTACCCATTAGAGCAGCCGGCCTCTAGAATTCTCCTCCAGACAGCGACTGAATTCGACCTAGCTGACAAGCTAGTGTCAAAAATCCTGCCCCCGTCGTCAAAGCCCGAGCATAGCGGGCTTTCGGTATCAGCTCAGTAGCTAAGACGGTCAATCAGACTGCCTGGATGCATAGTCAGGGACGCAGGCTGCACCTACAACTTGCCTCTTACTTGTTACTATTAATTCCCGATATTCCCTGGAGAAACTCGTAAGACAACGGGTCACGGGCAGCGCGCCTTCTTGTCCTTCTTTCCTGATTCCTTCCCCACTCAACCCTTCATAAAGCTGTCGTGGGGGAAGGGGTCTGGCACCACATGCAGGGGAGTGGAAGGACGGTAAGGGCTGAAGGTGCCCTCTGGGCCATTCCCTATTCTACTAAAGGCGTAAGGCGGATGAGAGGGAGCAATAAGAACAGGGATGACCCCAGTCATGGCAAACACCAGTTTATTGGAGAGGTGTAACTTACAGCTCACGAGTAGCATTCGTCTCCCGCTAAGCGGAGGTTACGCTGTTATATAGGCCATTTCTGCTGAGACGCTCTTTCCGCGGCGGAGCTACGTCATTATGCTTACGCGGGCGCCTGCCGTCTGCGGCCACGCGACAAAGCCAACTCTTTATTAATCTAGGCATTTTACCACAGCTTTGTCCCTTGATTTACAAATCAGTGGTTTTTGTCACAAATGACTTTCTCTAGGGCGGGAATAAATTTTCAGCAAACGCCGATGAAACTATAACACTCTGTATGGTAATTATATTCATCAGGTGATGTATTTACAGCTCACTGCAAATAATCATTTACAATACATGAACATTATTTTACAACACTTTATCAGATGAATTTAAATGATTAATAATGATACAAAAGTTTAAGTTCAAGTAAAATCTTTTTTGCTACTTAACTGTTTCTAGAGACTAAACCGAGCATCACAAAGGAAAGTAATATTAATTTTAACAATGATATTTAATGTATTTTTTACAATTTGGACAGTATAATTCTAAACAGCCTGTAGCAAGTATTGTACATATCTTGGCTTCTAGGTGAATGACACCCCATCTCGATCAGGTTTTTCGTCCAGTTTCCTTGATCCTTTCAGCAAATGCTGAGATAGCCCCTTGTTTTGCTACTGGACATCCATGTAACTTCATTATCTGTGAACGTCTTCTAGAATTCAGTGGATATATAGTTATTCAAATGATCATTCTCCATGTTTTCGTTGCAGGAAGTATTATTACTTCACGAAGGACATGAGGGATAAGAGCCCAAATCTCTAGTTGAATTGCCCTTGAAAATAGATTTTATTACATGAAAGCGAATATTTTGTTAACAAATCTTGACTAAAACACTCATTTATTTTTGTATTAAGAATTCAACTTGTTTATTGACGTAAAATAAATAAATAAAAACGTCCGTCTGTCCGTCTGTGGTCATAATTTGAATAACTATATTTCCCACTGAAATTCAGAAGACGTGCACAAATAATGAAGTTACATTTATATCCAGAAGACACACAAGGGGCCTTCTCAGCATATGCTCAAAGGATCAGGGAAACTGGACGAAAAACCTGATCGAGATGGGGGCCATCAACCCAGAAATTGTGGTACAATACTTGTTACAGGTTCTTTAGAATGATACAGTCTAAATGATAAATGTTATGTCGCGCTTATCACGGCGCGCATAACTATTGAATTTGGCGCGCGAGCATTACATCAGCGTGCTCTGGCGGGAATCGGCGGCGGCAGCGGCGAGCCGTGGGCACGGTCCGGCAGGCTCGAGGCTTGGAGCGAGTCTCGCCGCCTAGCATCGGCCCTTTATAGGGAGCCAGCGGACACCCCGGGGGCAGTCTGGGGATTCGCTACCTGACCGCCGCGGAGGACGGACGCGTCACCGAAGAGCTCCGGTCGCCGCGGGATCAAACAGCCCTTTTTAGGGCTAAAAGAGCAAAAGCGTAGCCGACAACAGCCCTTTTTAGGGCTTAAAAAGAACAAAAGCCGTAGCTTGCCCTTTTAGGGCCTTTTTTAATTTAAACAGCCCTTTTTAGGGCTAGAACGAGAGCAGGATGTCGGCGCCGGCATCTCCCGGGCTCCCGTTCCTGACCCCTACGGGGGAAAGGTTCGATGGGCGCGGCAGATCCGACGTCCGGACGCCACGGGGCACGACCAAGGCTCCGGCTCTCTATCTCTGGAGCGCGTAGGCGCTAAAAAAGCTGCGACTCCTGTTCGCAGGAAGAAGAGCGGAGCAGCGGTCGCAGGGCCCTCCACGTCGGCCGCCACTCAGGGCGCCGCATCACCGGGCGCCACGACGCCGCCGCCGCCGCCACCGCCCGCCGCAGCGGGCGCCAACACCGACGCCGACGCCGAGCGCGCCCCGACGCCCGCCTCAGCGGGCGCCACGACCGCCACCGACAACCCGCCCGCGCCAACTGGCGAGGGCGAGGAAGAAGAGGACGACGGCTTCACGGTCGTCACCCGCCGCCGCCGCCCAACCCCCATTTTCGTCTACGGAGTGGCCGACACTTTGGCCTCCTGGGGGCGTTGCAGACGGTCTGCGGCGAACGCGAGGTCACCGCTGAGGTGGCCGGCGACGCCGCACGGCTCCGTTGCGACGGCTACAGGGGGTATCAGGATGTCCTGGCCGCCCTAGATGAGCGCTCTGTGGAGTACCACACGTACTCCACAGGAAACGACAAGTTCCTGCGCTATGTTTTGCGGGGCATACCGCTGGAACTCTCCTTTGATGCGCTCCATGATAACCTGGACCATCTCGGACTTCAGGTGCGTAAGCTGGAGCGGATCTGCAGCCAGCGGCCCGGACGACGGGGCAGACCACTGCCCCTGATCATCGCTACGCTCCAGGACACGGAGCGCCACCTGGCGCTGCGCGAGGTGACCTCCATCCGTGGGCTCCGCGTGGAGGTGTATCGGCCACCGCGCGGGCCCACGCACTGTCACAACTGCCTCGATTTCGAGCACGTGGCCCGGAACTGTAAGCGCCGCACGCGCTGCAAATTCTGTGGCGACGCGCACGGAGAAGAGCAGTGTCCACTGGGGCAAAACCCCCCGGCGGAGGAGCGCAACTGCTCCAACTGTCAGGGCGACCACCACGGCGCTAAGTACAAGGGTTGCTCGGAGTACAAGCGCCGTTGTTTCAGGGGGAACGCGGCCCAGCAGCAGCGCCACGAGCGGCAGCAGCGCGACCGCCGGCGACGCGCCGGCATCCAGGAGCGGCGAGCGGCCGACGCGCGGTCGGAGGCGTCGCGTTCTCCCTCACGGGAGCGCACGCCTTCGTGCCGCCGCACCGCCTCTCCGCCCCCGCAGCCACCACCGCACCCACCGCGGTCTCAGCGGTCGCAGAGACGCGACCGCCCACGCGCACAACGGCCGCAGAGACGCCAGGAGCGTTCGTACGCGGACGCCGCGGCGCCACGCCCCCGCCCACCCCGGGAGCGCCAGCCGACGGCCGCCGACGCGGCCCGCAAGGAGCGCGCCGCCCGCGTGGAGCAGCGAAGGCGGACGGCGGAGGCCACTCCCGTTCCCGCCTCCCTGAGCGAGCAGGAGCGCGTGCTTAGCCGCATCATCGACGAGCTCTCCCGAACGGGCTCGACTTGGTGCGTGTGACGCAGGCGCTTATGCGCGCCGTGTCCGGACGCGATCCGGCTGAGTGGCCTGCAATCATACTCAAGGTTGTAGTGACACAACTCCTTGTGCACTCGCATGAGGTGACGGCGGCCGCTGCGGCTGGCGCGACGGATGAGGCACGCTCTTCCTCATCCATGTCCCAAACCTCCCCCGCACCCTAAATAATGGCTGTTCTCCTTCTTTTTATAGGAATAGCTGCACCGTCGCATTCTGGAACTGCAACGGCATCAGCTCGCGAGCGAAGCAGTCAGAACTTCACAGCTTTCTCGCTCGGCATAACATTTCTGTCATGATGCTGGGTGAAACATGGCTAAGCCCGCATCTTTCTCTTTCCATTCCAGGTTATATCTGCTACCGGAACGACAGAGCGGCACAAGCAGAAAATATGACGAGCCCTCACATAGGAGGCGGAACTTCAATTCTAATCAGACGCAGCATAATTCATTATGTTAGTTCTCCCGCAGCTGCAGCACGCCGAGGCCACTGCTGTCGTCGTACAGACGGAACGCGGGCCGCTGCGGCTCGTCTCTCTCTACGCTCGTCCTGACCGCCCCGCGGAAGCGTGCGCCCAACTAGCTGATGATATTGCAAAACTAGTTGAGGCAAACACCACTCCAACACTCGTGGCTGGCGATTATAACGCCAAACACACGGGCTGCAGTTCCCGCATCACCTGCCCGCGCGACCGTAAGCTGAAAGCAATTGCTGATGCAAACGGCTGCGAGATTTTTGCTCCTACTACACCTACCTTCTATCCTCATAGGACGAATGGCAAGCCTGATGTTTTAGATATGGCGCTTTGCCATAAGATTCACTATCCACCTATTTTAACCACAACCTATGAACTATCCTCTGACCACTTCCCAGTAATCGCAGAGATGTGGCGCGACACTGTCTACTGCACCTACGAAGCAGAAGCGGCGCACTAACTGGAATCTCTTTCAGACGGAGCAGCAGCAGCGCATTCCGGACGCGTCCGCTCTCTCAGATTCGCAGCAGATTGAAACTGGAGCAGCAAAATTCGCCGAAGCCGTGACTGACAGCCTCAACGCAGCAGCTGAGAAGCAACGTTCCTCTAAAAGGGAGCAGCCATTAACCCCTTATCTTGAAAATTTAATTTCCAGGAAAACAGAGCGCGCAGAGTGTGGCAGAGCACGCGACACCCCGCTGATAAGCGAGAGCTAAATCGATTGAAGCGGAAAGTTGAAATCGAACTAGCAGAGTTTCGGAATCAGAAGTGGGGAAAACTTCTTTCAAGCCTCAAACCTGAAGATAATTCATTATGGAAAATTACGCGCATGCTTTCCAGGAATCCAATTACAGTGCCGCCGCTGCAAATCAGCCCTGGAGAATACGCAGAGTCGAACGAGGCGAAAGCGGAGCTCCTCGCTAATGTTTTAGAATCTCAGTTTCAGCCGGTCGAGGAGGCGCCGCCAATACCGCATGTTGTCGCAGTGCAACAAACGGTGATGGCGGCACTGCACGCGCCCGCCGACGAGCCGAGTTTCACAGATGAAACAGAAGTTAAAGCGGCTATTGCAGAGCTGAAAGCTAGAAAAGCTCCCGACCCAGACGGCATCACTAACGACGTCCTGAAGAAGCTGCCGCAACAAGCCATAGTGTTTTTAGTCGCACTGTTTAATTCAGTCTTTATGTTTCAGCACTTTCCGAGTCAGTGGAAACACGAACATGTGCTAACTTTTCACAAGCAGGGAAAAAATCCAAACTGCCCGAGTAGTATAGACCTATCAGTTTATTAAATACACTCGGAAAATTGTGTGAAAAACTTATACTAAGAAGAGTTCTTAAATTTGTTTCAGATAACTCACTAATGAATGACTAACGAGCAGTTTGGCTTTCGCGCGGGCCACAGCACAACACATCAGCTTGTGCGAATTACAGACCGCATAAGACGCAACTTCAACAAGACCCGATTTACAGGCGGAGTGTTCCTCGACGTCGCCAGCGCATTTGACAAGGTCTGGCACGTCGGCCTCCTCTACAAACTCCATTCTCTGAACCTTCCAACCTACCTAGTACACCTTGTTCACTCTTTCCTCGCAAACAGAACGTTTCAAGTAACGCTTCTGAATGCGAAATCTACCCGCCGCGCCATACGGGCCGGAGTGCCGCAAGGGAGCGTGCTTGCTCCTACGCTCTTCAGCCTCTATGTGCGCGACATTCCCTCGCACCCTCAAACGGAACTCGCCTTGTACGCAGACGATACGGCTGTAATATTCACGTCTAAAAAGATCGAGCTTCTCCAGAAGTATTTGGATCAGCATTTACTTCAGATCCAGGAGTGGCTGAAGCTGTGGCGTGTCAAAGTCAACGTGAGTAAGAACGCAGCTGTGCTCTTCACACGAAGACAGAGATTCACGCAGCCGAGGCCGCTCGCGCTTTGTGGCGATGTAATAAACTGGGCCAAAAATGTTAATATTTAGGAGTGACATTAGATAGCGCACTCACTTTTAACCTGAACATAGATAAAGTGCGGAAGAAAGCGCGGCAGACCAGAGGACGCTTGCGATACTTATTTCATAAGCGGAGCAAACTGTCAACGGCGAACTGCATCACGCTTTATAAAGCAATTATCAGGCCACAAATGGACTACACATGCCCTAGTTGGGCAATCGCTGCAGAAAGTTACCTAAATAAACTGCAAGTAGTTCAAAATAAATGCCTTAGGGCCGCCCTCTGCGCCCTTAAGTTTGCATTAATTACAGATTTGCACCGCGATGTATCAATGCCACTGCTAGTAGAACATTTAAAAAACTTAACTTCTCAATTTTTCAGAAAAGCCGCTGACTCAGAAAATACTCTCATTTCCGAGGTCGCTCCGCGGGTTAAGTGTAAGCGACCGAAACAATTCCTGGAGTAAGAGAAATCTGAAACAGCGAAATGAGACTTGAAACATAAACATTGTTTTCTATTTTTTGCACACGCAATGCGCGTGCCAGTTGGCTAATATCTTCTGATCTGTTTTCCTTTTTCATGTTGCAGGATTGGCCATAGATGCCCGTAAGGGTAGGGATGGCTGGTGGAGTGAACGCGCATTGCACTTTACGTGCGTTCACGAAACTGCACAAGTATCTACTCGCGGGGGCAATCTGGAGAGAGCCCCGAGAGAGTCACGTGGGCAGTACGCGTCCAGCCCAGAGATCCAGCAGCCAGAGATCAATCGTCGTGGGGGCGAAGATTGCAGCCAGCGTTAGTGGGAAACGTCCAGGAGCAGACGTGTAGGGAAACGGCATTGGAGATTGCCCGGGACTTGCAATATGGCTGGCTACATTTGTAATGAATGGATTAATAAATTGTTAAGTTGGTGTGGGACTTTCATTTATGGACATAACAATAAATAATTACATTAACTATCATTGTTAAAAATTAATGCTACTTTCCTTTTGATGCTCGGTATAGTCTCGAATTGTATAGAACAGTTATGCAGCAGAAAAGATTTTACTTGGAACTTAAACTTTTCTATCGAATTTAATCGTTTAATGTCTTCTGGTAAAGTGTTGTAGAGTAATGTACATGAATTGTATGTGAATTTTTTGTAGCGAGCTGTTGATACTGCCACCTGGTGAATATGATTACTACGTCGTGTGTTGTACTTATAGACATGGGCGTTTGCTGAAAATATATTCCCACCCTTAAGTAAGTCATTTTTTGACAAAAATTACTGATTCGTAAATCAGAAGACAAGGCAATGGTAAAATTCCTAGATTAATAAAGAGAGACTTACAAGAATCACGTGGGTTGGATTTTGCTTATATTTCGTAAAATTCTTTTTGTAGTTGAAAGTCTGGGAGCTATAAGAAGTCTGGAAGCTAAAAGTCTGGGAGCTATTTCATTCGTGAAGAGGTATAATATGTCGCGATTCAATTTTGAAAATATTTACTACACACATTAGACAGCAAAAGCACTCACAATAATCACGCACTGAAATAACTGGAACCAATCAAGAATGGTTTGTGCAATCGTATCAAATGTACATAAGTAGCGATAAATGTACTATACAAAAGTCTCATTAGCAACAATAGAAATACGCAGAGGACATCTGACAATTACTGCAATATCCAGAAATTCTTCTCCAAAAAACGCAACAATTTGAAAGGTCATCGATAACGAGAAATCTACGAAACTACAAATGAGTCTGGTAGACTCACCTCAGGCTTTTCTGACCTAAAAATATTTTTGTCGCAATATGTGAATAAATATACAAAACAATTGAGAGATAATTTGGTGTAACAATTAGACGGTATATTTAAAAGAATACCGAGGCGCTAGTGGCAGAAATCAAATTGCCATTAATTTTATGAGAATAGAAAGAGGGAAGTGAGTCCATTAGACTGACCTCAGGCTTTCTAGGGTTAATGAAATCAATTTCTTAAAGACAAATCTTAAAGAAAGGTCATGAACAATTTTTCGAAAATTCAGTATTTTTCATGTAATTTTCTGGTAATACAATTTTTAAATTGTATACAAACTTTCTGTAAAACAACGCAAAATTTTTCTTTAAATTTTCTACTCGTATCTATCGAGGGACGGCAGAAAATGGTGTTAGTACCATTTCGTCAAACTCTGGATTTTCGAAAACAGAAAAAAGTTAACATTTCAAAATTATAAAATTGAAGATAGAGATTTTTGCCATAGTCAGTCTGTTCCAAAAAATCAGTTCTTTAGGAAAGGTAATGTACCGATTTTTAAAAACACGAATAGTTTTCGCGTATTTTGGGCTTGGTATTAATTCAATTAAAAAATTATCAAAAACTGCTCCAAATTTTCTCTTTAAATTTTTTTCCATGGATAGATGAAGGGATTCTTAAAAGAACGGCGTGTATTTCATTTTAGTTTAATTCGCTGAATTTTCAAAAATTTGAAATTTAGAAATAATGCGCGAAAGTATTGTAGCACCACTGGTTTGAACTTCAACACCTTCGCAGTAGGCCCTCACCATCTCAACTCTAACTGTAAGAGAGAGATTTTGTTTTGTAGTCTATTTCCGTAGAGCAATTTCACATAAAATCGAATATCATTGATATGAAAGTAGTGGTGCTACAACAGCACATACTTTCCCGCATTATTGGAAACAGCTACGTAGTATTGAAATATTGCACTTTCTGCGCTACTAACACCTTGGCTATCATTTGAAAACATCCAATTCAACCAAGAAGCGAACAACTCACTGTTTCCATCGCAGTGTTGTCAAAACTATGTAAATTCTACAACGGCATACAAATATAATACAAAAGTTTTGTGAACTTCCATTGGAAAAAGAAGTCTGATAACCCGGACAATATATAAATGCATTTCATAGGGTCACGATTAAAATTCTAAAACCATGCAACAAATACTTTACGTACTCATTACATACGGTACAGTGTTTGGTGCGAAAACTAAATATTATCATGCAAATGTCAACTTAAAGACAACTAATATCCCTTTGCAAACAGCTATATCAAGTCACAACAGTGACACGTAATTCACAGAAATTCGCGAGCGCGAAACGGCATTCCATTGTTGCATTCCCTGCATTGTCGATACTCCCTTAAAGAGCTCGCAATTTGTATTTCAAATATTTCAAAATAAATAATTTGTAAAAGATAAATGTGTAAATGAATAACAAAAGGTCGGATGTAAGAAACGAACAAAGAAATAATATACAAATTCCAAATTCTAAATTACGACGCATCCGGTTGTCTGAAAGGCAGTAAATTTGCAGCGGGATATTATGTTTGCCACGAAATTGTAGAAAAACTACTCGTATTTTCAAAAAATTAAGCACAACCTTATTTGAAGATGTAGTTTTAAATTGTACATTTCATTGAGAAAAACCAGCTACCATCAATCGCCGCCCAAAGTACATTTTTTTTCATTTTCTTAATTTTTCGGTTTCCTATTGGTAGAACGGAAATATTAATTTTAGAATATTAAAGAACACAAAAACCTACCTTAAATGGCAATTTTCTTTTAAAAATATGTGCCGTTTAAGAAAAATGGCGTTTAAGCGCTACTAAAAATGCGAAATTTGAAGCTCATTTTCACAGAAAATTTTTGAGTTTTCAAAATACTTTATTTGAAGTCATTTGAAGCACTTACACTCACAAATATAATAATGTTTACAAATTGCTGGTAATGTGCATATTAAAGATGTGAGAGATCTTTCAAAAAATTACATTTTGTAATTTTTGAAAAAAAAAAAAACTCAAAATAAACTTTACGCTATTAAAGAGTGTAATTAGCACTATCCGTTACAAAAGTTTGAAGAAAAAATTTGCAGCCATATATGAGAAAATGGCGTTTGAGCATTTCTGAAAATGCCGAAATTTGAGCTACTTTTCACAGAAAACGGTTGTGTTTTCGAGAAACTTTACTTGACATTATTTAAAGCATATGTACTCGTAAATATAATAATGTGAAAAAATCGCCGCTAATGTAAATATTAACGACGTGAGAGACAAGTCAAAAAATTACATTTTTGTAATTTTTGAAAAAACCAAAGAATAGAGCAATATGGCTTTTATGTCATGATAGAGTACATTTACCACTATCCCTACCAAAAGTTTAAAGAAAAAATTTGGAGCCGTTTTTGAGAAAATCTTGTTTTTGTAATTTTTTAAAATTGCACATATTGCACGCAATATTGCGCGAAAACTACTAAAATTTTGAAAAACATTTACATGACCTTTAAAGAAAGAACTCAATATGCAGAACAAATTTTATTTGAAGGAAAAATCTCTATCTTCAATTTTGTAGTTGGAGAAAGACGCCGAAAAAAATTCAAACTTTCACAATTTTCGAAAATTCAGAGTTAACCGTGAAAATCGGACCTATGCCATGTTAATAAGTGTATTTTACTCTATTCTTACAAGAAATTTAAAGAAAAAATTTGGAGCCGTTTTTGAGAAAATTTCGAAAATGTCCGGGGGTCTTCATGTAAAGTACTCCCAAAATTAATGAATGTTTTTCAAAATCTCAGAGCTTCGACTCAGGCCAGATGTACAGGGGTTTCTTCAATTTGGAAAAATCGTATTCATAGTTTAGGCGCTCGGTGTTGTTCACATAGATCGGTAGAGGGCGAAAGCGAATTTTTTTCTGCCGAAAATTCGCCATTTTTTCGCGCAGCATTACATACGTTTCCTATACTACGTATATTACTCTGTATATACTACGAATACGTGAAAGTAAAAATTGACTATAAATTGTCACAAAAAAGGAATTACCATACAAATTTGGCAAAAAAATTAAAGGGTATTAATTTTAGGTCTCCTAAACATAAATTATCGATAAAAACCAAATCAGTGATGGAGTATTTGAGAATTAATGTTTCTGTCTAAATAAACGTTTTTCACGTTTTCATTATTAAAAGTGGTAAACTTTGCATATTTGACATTTTTGAAATTATATACGTAGTATTATAAAAAAATTATGCAAAAGAAATTTCATCAATGTTTGACCAATTGTTAGGAATATTATTAACATTGTAATAAAATGAATGTGTTTTTATAGCACATTCTATTTTTTATTCAATCTCAGTATTGGACAAAAAAATCTAAAATTGTGGTTTTCCTTCTTGTATATGAAGTGGGAATCTGCCAAAATATTTTCAGGCAATTTCAAGGTCCTCTTGCAGATTGTATGCTGACTATGAAAAGAATGACCCAATAGTATATCAAAAATTGAAATACAAAAATTGTCCATTCAAAGTTTGCAATTTCTAATAAGTAATACACCTAATTCTGATTTCAATGAGTTGGTTTAAACTTTGATGTCAGTGTATCATGATCTTTACCAAACTTAATAGTTAATTTGATGTTAATTGCCAGGGCATGAGATATGTACTTCCAAAATGTTTTTCATTAATTTTTATTTTCATTTTCAATTTTGTTAAAAATTGACCATACGTTGTGTGTCATCTCACAAAAGAATGAAGTTAGTAGTGGTTTTTACAGTAAGTTAAAAATATACAGAATTCAACTAACTATGGGTCACCCCATAACTTTTGAAAAGTTTATGATATTGAAATGCAGTTTTTTTCATAATACTGGCAACAATCATGATTATATTTTGTATAAACTGTCTGTTGTTAGTTCACATCAAAGAATAGTCCTAACCAGATAAAGGTAGTTTGTTAAAACAATGTACATAAATCTCATAAAAAAGTTTCTTTTGATAAAGCCCATTCATTTTAAAACATGATGTTTCGACAAATGTTTATCATCTTCCATGGTGTAAATATCTATAAAGAAATTACAATAATTTTTTTAACATTATCTAAACAATAGTCATTAGATAAGCACATTTATAAGTAAATTGGGCCTACCTGTTATCTAATGAAAACATGAAACGAGATGTCCCAAGATATCCAGCATTTTGTGAGAAAGTTTTATCATAATCCATATGAATCTTATGATTGCGTAGGCTTCCGTGGCCGAATTCATGTTGTCCAGGCTATCCGGGATGAGCCCTCGTCGTCGCTTTGGTGGCTGATGTTTTCGGCCACATTTCGGCTCATCCCGGATAGCCCTGGACACATTGAATGTTGTCAAATTGGTGAACAGAAACTCACCTTGGTGTGAGCATGCCCAAACCAGGGTTGAGAGTGAAAGTCACATTAGACAATGAGAGTAGTGGGGATTGTGTCAGTTGTGAAGTGTATTGGACAAGGAATTTCTTTAAGCACACTCATTCTTTAAACTGAAAGGATGAGATTCTGTGAATTTATCATATCCAAAAGAGAATTAGTACATTATTATCTTTTATATCTAGGGTTTCCATATCAATCTGTCAACTATTGATTTCAATACTGTTAACTTGGGATTATCAAAATTTCACAAGTGGGTCATGTGTAGCAATGGCAAGTTATTGAGATTTTGTTTAGTTGTGGACTCATTAATGTTCCATTGTGTTCATTGATTTATTCATGCAAATTTCCTTTTTGTCTGTCTAATGTTTTAACAGGCAATCATGAAATTAAATAAACGCTTTTCTGTTTTTCTAAAATTTTAATAGGGTCTTTATTATGTTTAATGAAATTTTCTTTATTAATTATGTATTCTTGAGAAAAATGTTAAAACCTCTTGTTCAAAGAACATTTTGATACATAATGTAGGGAAGTTGGAAATAAATTACCGACATATTTTGTTCTTGAATATTATTAAGATATTTTGATGAGAATTTCTGTTGTATTCAATTTTATTCAAGCTTTGGCACACATTTCTTTCAATGAATTTGTATGATAGTTTGTATTAAAGAATAAATGGAATACTTTTTCTAAATTTGAATCGTAAATCTTTGCCTGACAAATCTATGATTTTGTCTATTACATTGAATTTCATTGCCTTCATCATGTTTACTAGATGGATGGAGTTATACCTGCATGTATTTCTTTAGTGTACAAATTGGTGAGAATTGATCTTCTGTTCTTGACAAGTTATATCTAACAATTTTTAATTGAGCTTTCTTTCTATTTCTATGGTAAACTTATGGAAGGATGATATCTTAATAACTGTTCAATAGATAACTTAGTAGGACAATTATAGTATCGTCTTCATATCTGTGATAAAATGTAACTTTAATTTGGTTGGAGTAATCGTTGTTTTAAGATCTCTCGTGGCTATTTTGGAAAGACAGAACTACATGAACCAACAAAATGAGTGCGTACTTTTGTAGATACATTTTACTATTGAATGAGAATTACTATTATTAGAATAATCTTGACTGCTGTTACGAATTTTGTGAAATGAAATATTTATATCTAATTTTCATTCACTATATAATTTTTCTTTACCTTTAATTATAATCATGGAAATGAGGAACACATCATGTGAGGAATATAATTTTGTGAATTAGTCAGTGAATTCTGGTTCTTTCCTTTCTTAAACGTTTTGTTTACTACTTTTAGTTGCATTATTTGTACTGTTTTGGCAGTTATTCTTCAAAATGGTATTTCAAATTTTGGAAAATTATAATGTGGTGATCAATAGATGATACTACAGGCCTATAGGATGCCTTGTTAAGTACATTTAGGGATCCATCGCTTGGGGCATACTGGTATACATGGCTAAATCTGGTTGAAGTTTTTTTGATCAATTATTTCTAGGCTATGACATTACTTTATGATAGCTTGTAATTCATTTCATTATTGAATTAAGGGGAGGTCTACTAATCCAAGTGTAGTAGAGATTGTTACAAAGTTATGTTCTAGTTTTTCTTTGTATTCAGAAAAATCAATAGCAGGCACTGCACCACCTTTATCACAGGTATGACAAGAAATTTCTGATTATTTGGTAATTTTCAAAATGTTGATTTTAGTTTGTGTTGCTTGTTAGTTTGTTCTTAGTATTAGCATTTATGACAACACGTATATTAATGAGGCTCGTCTATTTCTCTATTGATTTATTCAGTGGGCTCTGTAGAAGTTAGACTCTATTTTCTTGATGAATTGTAGCCCTTGGTGTCCTTTGATTTTTCTGTTAACAGAAATGTGAATACTGAAAAATAGGGCAAGTATATCTTTCAGAGCAAATGTTTGTCATTGTTTTGGGTTTTGGGCGAAATTCAATTATCACTGATTTCTTAAAGAACGATAAAAATTTATGTAAGAACGAAATCTGCCTAACAAAGTAGGACTTCACTCTTA
>JAHLJT010003404.1:0-32815 GCA_031308135.1 Acheta domesticus | reverse complement strand
TTGAGTTGAGGCTCCCCAAATTTGAGAATCATAAATAAGGAGTGAAGCTCAAGGGTAACGGAGAAATTGTAAATGGGATGTAATTAAACATCGGGAAAGAACAGAGTAACTGCTCCTGTGAGCACCAAGAGCAACCAATTTTGTATGGTGATTATTCAAATAATAAAAAAAAAAATTCTTGTTACCCGCAAGTTTCCATTGTGCACGTGATTGAATCCGGAGCCCATTCCCGGGTAAGAATCCCTGTCCCCTTTTTTTATCATAAATCTTGTGCAGAGTCAAATCCACGACTCGTTTCAATATATATATATATATATATATATATATATATATATATATATATATATATATATATATACACACTAGCTGACCCGGCAAACGTTGTTTTGCCATATTGTGGCCAAATTAATTGTATTAGATATAAATAGATTTAATTAATAGTAATGAGGTGCAACGTCTTTCACAATCTTTCAAATCGCCGTTGGTAGGCAGTCAATTCTCAACCATTTTCTTGAATATGATGGTATCCAATAACTTCTAAGAATATTATTTATATTCTTTTTCTTTTAATTCAACTTCAAAAATCTGATTTTGTTCGACATTGTGTTTCATATTGTAACTTCCTCCTTAGATACCCATTAACTAGACTTCTTTGAACGAATTATTTTGAACAAATTTTACCTTCTCAATTTTAAAAATTCCTAACAGAAACAGTTTCTCTTTACACATGCTTTGGGTTTACATTAAACTCCTTCACGCGTACTCCGAACGGTGGCCATATGTTCTAGGTAGGTGTCCCCACTTAAATTTTTCGATTTACCAAACTAATTTTTGGACAGATTATACTACTATTCTTTAAAATATAACTGAATGTTTTTTATATATTCCTTTAATTTTTATTGTCTTTTTAACCGCTTGTTCGGACTCCATGCGTCGGGCCTCGGGGGTCTTGAGTTACGCCCGGGCCAACATTTGGACACTCTCTAGCATGTGAACTACAAGCGACAAGAACAGCATAGCAGCGGGAGAGGGGCGTGGGTACGAGCAGAGAAAACGAGTGGGGGGGAAGGAAGAGTGAAAGGAGAGGAGTAACTGGAGGCAAAGGAGGAGATGGTAGGGGAGTAGAGGGAGGGAGGATACGGAAAGGAAGGTGGAGACATGAGTTAGAAAAGGGGGATAGAAAGGGAAAGAGGGAACATGACGATTCGGGGAGGTAGTGAAAGGGTCGGGGTGAAAAGGAATGGAAGAATGGAAAACAGATGTGGAGGTAAGAAAGACTAGCTGAGAAAAATGTAGAAACGGGATATAACGAAAGGAAGAGGGTGAATGAGAGGTGAGGAAGGGAGGAGAGGAATGGGAGATGAAATTGGGAGGATAGGAAGAAGAGGGAAAGATAAAGAAAGAGAAATAATGGAAATGAAATGCAGAGAAGCAACGCGAAAGTAGAGGTGGGGGTAAACAAAGGTGCGAGAAAGAGGCAAGGGTGCGAACCGCACGCGCGAGTGTAGAGGATAAGAAGAGAAAGTTACGAACGGGGGAGTTCGCGAACGTGGCGAAGCGGGCGAGAGGGCGAAGCGGGCGTGAGCTGGGCAGGGGCGGAGGGGAGGGGCGGGGATCGCTGGTGGCCGGTCCGCCGGCCCTAATCGCGTCAGCCGCCACGTAATTTTGCGCGGACTTCATTTGGCTTCGCCCGGGTTCGAACCCGCGCCCGTAACGCGATTACCGCCTGCCCGTTGTGGGATTGCGCCCCCCTCCCCCCGGCTCTTCCGCGGCCCCGGGCTATTCGCGGGCGCTGGATCGGCGGAGACAATCGTCCTGCTCGGCTCGAATCACGACGGCCCTGCAGCCCCTCGGCGCTGCTCAACGAATTTTCCCACGCGTCCCAGGGGCCCGAATTCCTGCTTCGAGTTGCTTTCGCGCTTCTACAGTCGTTATTTATTTTTTCGACGTAAGTTTTATTTGAGAGAATTTCACTTATTTTACCTTCGTGAGAATGAAATTCATCAACACGCTGGACTCGGGAGGTCAAAAAAGATTTGAAAAAAGAAACTAAGATAAAAATAAACTCTTGAAAGGGATATTTGTTATAGAAAGCAAATGTTAACAATAGAATGATTCGAAAACTAAAGAAGAAGGATGAATTAAAATTGTCACATGATGCCTCACTGGCAAGAATTAAAAAATATTAATAATGCCAACAAAATTCACAGTTGTCGTATTACGTAGGTCACGTAATGATGAAATAGAGTAATGTAAGAGCAATAGCCGACTCGACACTTAACTGAATGTTAACTAATAGTATGTATTTATTATCAATGCACTCAGGCATCAATCACGTTTTATTGTGTGATTATTACTAGAGTTTTATCTTCTATTATAAACAAGAAACAATTAAAGTAAAAACTACTCTGGAAATGACGCAGTGTTTACGCTTTTTAAGTGCAATAAACTGTTTTGATTTAAATCACCGTCAATTTTGATGCAAGTAAAAATGAAATAAAAATACTTTGCTATGAGAGATCTAAAATTTTAACCTCAACTTTATTACCAAATCTTAGATTGAAGTTGAAAATAAAAATTCACGTTTTTCTGGGGTATATTAGGAAAATAAGCAATCAATGAAAACTGTTTTGTTTGCATATTCAGTTCAACTAGCCAAGTATTGTTGGTGATCATTCCATGATAATACGGAGTCACTTAAATTACAGAGGAAATGGAAAATAGCAGTAATTACGGGTAATTTCCTCAAATATGATTGCTGTGCATGTCATGGAAATGACTAATAATTCACATTTATTGCATAAGCATTTTGTGAAATCAAGTATGCAGCATTAACAATTAGCTATACAAATTACACATCGCTTAAACATCGATTACACAGGTATCTTGCAGTGAATTACCTCATTGATAATCTTATCATGATTGAAAGAAAATATACACAATGACTGGTAAACACTTAATAATACACCATTAGAGCATTTACGTCTTTCAAACACAATATCCAATTCTCTTTATAATATGAAGCGATTGTAGATATTTTTGGAAGCTTATAAAATTATATTTTAAAATTTATTTCTTCTCGTTCCACAAGATTTGTCCTTCAAGTCTCGAAGTATTCACATTATCTAACTAGTGGCGCTAAAACTTCTCGCCCTTAGTAACGCAACATTATTATACAGTAGTCTTGTCCGAATGAACATCTCTCCGGTATCTTTCTTTGTAAAACTCATTACAAATCGTAGAGCATTAGGTGGGAAAACGAATTACTTTCAAGAAAATGTCAATATATTTTCGACAATTAAAACTGCATTTCATACAGCTATGTCATGTCAACAAAGATAAGTAGTACACAGAAAATCCAACTGCAGACTCGAGATGCGGAATGATATTGTTGCATTCCAATCTGATATTTCCTGAAGGATAACAACTGGAGCATGGGAAATTAGAATTTGCAGAATTACGCTGAACTACTCATATTTTTAAAATAATGTACACTTTCCTAAAGAACTGATTTTTTAAAACAAAAATTTCATTTAACAAAAAACTCTTATCGTTAAAATTGTACTTTTAGAATGTTAATTTTGCCGTTGTTTTCAATTTCCGAAAATATAGAGTTCACCGAAAATGGGACCAGCTCCAATTTCTTCGTTTTTCTTGCCACACACGAGGACAAATTAAATGGAAAAATATGAAGATGTTTTTTGAAATATAATTGTTAATATAACGTTTCAATATTGACTAAGATCGTACAAAATTATGGTACTCAATTTTATTTTTCATTTTACATATAAATAGAATTTTCAATAGAGATAAACCGAATTAGTCTAATTTCAATTAAGTTTTGCGGATTGCTTGAAAGAAAATACATCAGTACGTTGAGAATACAAATACATTCCTCGCAATACGGACAAAAAAATATGGATTATGATATAGGTTTTAAATAGTTTCTAAAAGATTAACTTGTAAACGTATAGCAAAAGTTCGAATGTAAGAAACGAACAAAGAAATATGAAATAATATTCAATGGTGACTATGTTTGACGCCAAATTACACAAAAAATGCTTATAAGAGAATTTTCGAAAAATTGAACGTGACCTTATTTAAAGATCTGTTTTTGATGAACACATTTAATTAAACAAAGATCGTTTTCTTCAGAATTGTAGTTGCGGAAAGACGTCAAAAAACTAAATTTTTGTGGTTAAAAAAAAACAAACAAACAGAATATTCAATGAACATTAGATCTGCACATTACTCTTAAGCGTTCTATACGCTCTCCGAGGTCAAAGTTTAAGCAAAACGTTTGGTGTCGTTTTGAGAAAATAATTTTGTTTAAACAAAATTAAAAATTGCCTATATTTCACCCAAAATTAAGCGAAAAGTTCTCAAATTTTCGATAAATTTTACCTTACCTTATTTCGAAATCTGTCTTTAAAAAAAAGATTTCATGAATTAAAAATCTTCATCTTTAATGCTTTTGTTGTAGGAAGACGCCGAAAAATCTTTCAACTTTTGCAATTTTCGAAAAATCCAGGTTTTCAACGAACATGAGACCTTCACATTTCTGTTAATTTGTTAATTTTTTCGTTACTCTATTCAACAACAAAATTTATTTAAAATAGTAGAGAATTTTTTTTAATTTTGAAAATGTCCCAGGGGCTACATGTAAATTATCCCCAAAAATTAAAATCTTGGTTTCGAATTCAAGGGGGCGCAACCTCAGCCAGATTAATTGCCGAATATCAATAATGGATCAAATTGGCTGAATCGTTTAGCCACTGGCGCTGTTCACAGATGGACAGAAGTATTGCGGTCAACCTTTTTTTTTCGGTTCTATTTTTTCGGGACCGAAGTGCGGTGGGACAGGGAGGCGACCGGACTGGATGCTGGCGGGTTCAGTGGCGCTGGAGCGGGGTGCGGCGGGATCGGGACGTTGCGGGACTGGGGTGCGGCGGGACCAGGTACGGCGGGACTGGAGAGGACGGAACAGGGGACGGTGGGACTGTGGTGCAGGGGGACCGGGGGCGTCGAGACCGGGAGGTGACAGGACGATGGCTGGAGGGACTGGGGCAGCGGGACCGGGGGCGGCAGGACCGGAATGCAGCGGGGCGACGGCAGAGGTGCTTAAAAAAACATACGCGCGGCGCGTGCGAAGGCACGGGAGCGCTGTGACAAATGATTCCGGCATCGCGCTCACTGCGCCTCGGCGGGGACGGATACCCCAGGCTGGAACGTGGTGGGAGGGCTGGGACTGGGAGGGGAACGGGATGAGGATGGGAGGGTGGGGACAGCGCCGTGAGGGGCGGGTGAGTCGGGGTGCCATGGGAAGAACGCGTAAATCTCAGCGTTTGAAACGGAAAGCGCGGGCGGGGAGGTGTCGCCGCGAGCGGGCTGGTGCAGAGACAAAGAACGTGATGAGTTGGTGGGAAAAAGTTCATTACCATTCAACCTTCGTCATCAGTTCAATTCATTTATTAGTTATAATGTGAATTGACGAGAAGCACTACCTGCGTGCGTCGAAATTCTAAGTTCTTTTAATGTCTGAATAACGTTTTTTGGGTTATTATTATTATTATTATTATTATTATTATTATTATTATTATCATTATTATTATTATAATATCTCGTCGGTGTCTCATGGACAGCACGATTGTTATCCGTGGTGCGATCTCAGTTTCGATTCCCGGTCGGGGCAAAAATAAAGATACAGCTTTCATCACCGTCGTCTGAGTTTCAATAGCTTTCAATAGCAACGAAAGAACAAGTTCAGGCAGACCAATTATGCTAGATGCGGTGAAGGGAATATGCTCGCCACTTATATCTTTTACCCCCTAGCGTTGATAATAAATAAAAACACGGTCCAGGCTTGGGAACACCGCTAGCTGGCAAAAGTCGGATTAATCCGATCCTAAAGTGTCAAATAAATATATAAATTATTATTATAAATATTATTTTATGTAAACTCTTGGTTTGCAGTTAGAACTTACAAAATGTTAAAACTAGAAGTGATATCTAGAGAACTGGTTTCGGAGACCAAAGTTTCAAACTTTCCTATGTTTTCATGCTTACAATAACCTTCTGGGATATAGAATATTTTATAAAATCAAAGTGCTATTTAAGTGATTAACGCGGCATGAATTGAGAGTTTCACCATTTATCACAAGGATCTTCCTAATCACAATGCGCTGATCCACTTTTATGTTATTTTCATGGATCAATAACGTACTTTTGGAGTTTTTACTTTTCTTTTCGACGGTTTTGAGTGACGAACTCTTTGAAAAGGACGGTTTTGCTACTTCAATTGACACAAAGTAACGGGGGTCCATTTGACTTATTACTGGTTGATCAGAACAAAGTCATTTTGGTTCGGTATTAATTTGGTTCTCTTCTTACTTTGCCTTCGTGATTAAGAATTCGAAAACAACTCAAGGAATATACCTTTCGTCAATAATCTCAATCACCACTTTCAAAACGGGTTTTCATTACAATGGTTCGCCCAGAACTTTTTTGGTTAAGTTCGCTTCAACATCTAGGTCATTAGCGATTACAATTGGATGTAAAGTTATGGCAACTGAGAATAGGAAATGATATGGTAATGACAGGGGGTGAAAGGACCGACACAAATACAACCATGCCCGAGTCGGGACTCGAACTCGCGATCGTTTGGTCCGAGATCACTATGGCACTACTGCCTTAAGCGATCTCGGCCACCGAATCGGCGTCCAGAACCTTTTATGACTTGACGCATTCAAGGTTGATAAAAAAAGTAACAATAATACCGTTACTAGCACGTCCAATTGTATTGGATTATTCAATACAGACAGCCTTCCTCTGATGATTAGTTAATGAATGTTTTTTGGAAATCAATTTCAGAATGCTTTGGAGCAGTTTTGAGTTATTATTGTTATTATTATTATTATTATTATTATTATTAACATCTGTAATATACGAAAGATAATGTTACTTACTCTACGAAAACAAAAACTTACTGACCGATAAAATTGAAAATATGACTACAAAATTCTGTAATTGTTTTTTGTGTAATTACCCTATGGGGGTTGACCTGTAATGATACACATGTGATACGACTCGCGTGCTTGTAAATACTCACACAATGAGCGAGTGCTTAGATATTGGAGGACTGCTCATCGACCGATGCGGCGAATGTTGTGGCTCAGTCCTGTACGTTGTGTGGACGTATGATAATGAAAACCCGTAATTATCATCGATGGGCTGGCACCGCTCAGGCCTTTATAGATTGAGAGGGATTATAACGACCACTGAATTTGAAATTTCTCTATTTAGTTTGAGATAGTCCTGTTATGTATGCATTTGAGATAGCCAACATTTTTGTTCCATATTAGCATTGTAGACCTTATGTGGACCTCAGGGGTGCATATATTTACAAAATGATCTTAAAAGTAAACACAACACTCTAAGTTGACAAAATATTCTTTAAGATGGAATACGACACGTTATAAACAAAATAAACGACTTTGTTTCTTTGGGACATCAGTAACAAAAACTGCTCTCGGCGAATACAGAAACAAGATACAAACATAAAGATGTTTTTTAATGTTTTCCTTTTTATGCTCGTGCACCAACAACGTGTTCGTCTGTCATTCTTTTCACAGCAGTGGGTGAAAGGGAGGTAAAGAAGATCCTTGCGGAAACACGGCATGGCACGGTCTGAATGTCTCGTATGACGGGTAGAGGGCGGGAGGGTAGGGGCGGTCGCGGTGACGCGGGTGGCCGTGTGGAACATCCATGCTAATGGAAGTGAGGGTGGCCGCCCTTGAAAAATCGCGCTCGAGACAAATGCCTGCGGCGACGCGCTGCGCACACCCAGCGACATTACGGTCTCTGCTGTCTCTTTCGTTGCCATCGCCACGATGCGTCGCCCCGTCTCTGCGGCAGACAACCTGACCACTGAGCTTTCCTCCGCCCTCGCCTCCGCGCTCGCCAGCGCCCTCGCCAGCGCCCTCGCCTCCGCCCTCGCCAGCGCCCTCGCCAGCGCCCTCGCCTCCGCCCTCGCCTCCGCCCTCGCCTCCGCCCTCGCCTCCGCCCTCGCCTCCGCCCTCGCCTCCGCCCTCGCCTCCGCCCTCGCCTCCGCCCTCGCCTCCGCCCTCGCCTCCGCCCTCGCCTCCGCCCTCGCCTCCGCCCTCGCCTCCGCCCTCGCCTCCGCCGTCGCCTCCGCCCTCGCCTCCGCCCTCGCCTCCGCCCTCGCCTCCGCCCTCGCCTCCGCCCTCGCCTCCGCCCTCGCCCGTTCCTTCCTTGAATGTGGTTCTTCTCTTTCCGACTCCACCACGAAATCTAAGATCGAAAGCACGTAAAATGAATGTTCCTTAAGTATTTTGAGTTTGATTGACAAGATTCTACTCGTGCCATTAAAATTATCATAGGAAATACCACGAATCTTGGTTTAGAAATTGTCGATTAATCCCTGACTCGGGAAGCGAAGAGGGGATTTATCTGATAATTTCCAAAGCATGTGTGGTGTTTAATATGACTATACCACGAATGATATTATGTTCAACAATGTTCCAAAATTTGCCAAATATTGAAAATAAGTGAAAACTGTTAAAATAAAAATGTTATGTCTTAGTACATACGCGGTTTATTGGACATCGGCATGACGATCGATGTATACCCCCTGCTAAAATAAAAGCTTCACAGTTTATGATTTGCAAGTAAGGAGAAGCGGTAAGAAATCCGAATAGAAAAAGCGATATTTTTTTTGTGAAACAAAATGCTCAAACAGGGCGGTGTACTTATAGTTAAACACTATTGGTTTTATTTTCACGAGTGGAATGGTCAGAATTATATAATTGATTGGAAGTGTACAATAACGAACTATTCCGAAAGGGCACAAGTAAAAATAGACTAACTTTTTACCAAATATCTTCGTGAACACTAGGGGCACATGACTGCAAAACAGCTGGTGTAAAGTGCACGCCATCACGTTTCTGATCACGTACTGAAAATACTCCGCGTACGTAATGAGCATCTATGAAATTTGAACATCTATTATTGATCACGTATTTTTAATCCCCTATTGCACTGGAATTCCCTTATTCTTTAACTTCAACCATAAATTCGTCCCTTACTTCCTGTGTATTTTCATTTCACCGCGTCTACCATACCAACTCGTCTCCAAGTGTGCCTCCCCCTTACAGTCTCTGTATCCCTGTTCCTCAGTTATTATCGTGTGATGTCATCCCCATTTTACCCATTGCCATCTCCGGACATGATGATACCGTCATTCCATATCCATGTCTCTTATGTAACTATTGTCAACTGAAGGTATATAATTTTCGCCGTTCTCTTTATCTTTTAAAATTGTACGCCTCAGCTTTCTGGTTTACTAAACTGAACAATATAAATGAATCATAAATCATCAAAAGATATATGAGTGGAAAAAAATTTTATACATCCAATTAATATCTGCTTTTAGCAGATACTAGCGCCACATTGATATCAAACCTCCAATCTTTCCATGAGGGAGGAATTACTCATTCACGGACAGTTTAAAAATGTTGTAACGTCCAACTACTTCTAAATATGCGTTCATAAAATGCGTTCAAAGTTTAAGTCCATAAAGTGGAAATTTAGAGGTGAATATGGAATAAAGTATTTGTAATCCAAGATATGTGTCGAGATAGGGTCAATTCAGTTTCATTAAATAAAATTATGACGAATGTCTGTCTTGGAACTGTGAAAGTGAAGTGATTCACGTCGGCCGCATTAAACCGGCAATTTTTTGACAGCTAACACATTATGGATGGGTGAAAATAATTTTGAAATTGATAATAAATACATTGTTAAATTTTACACAATTATTATGGAAGGTTATTTTATTTTACCCAGCCATATGGATTTACGCAAGATTGCTGCGGTATCAACTACGTTTATTAAAATACGTTACTTACAGAATAGGACTTACGTAACTCAGAGAACTTCATCCAATTATATCAAACAACGTGCTAAATATTTTTAACATATTCCAGGTAATTCACACGTGTCCGATTCATCAACATTCTTTAACTGATTTTATTTAAAAAAATAACCTGCGTCCCACATCCTCCACACACGCTCCGTCTCCATCGCGGTCGTCTCCTGTGGCTGCTGGGCACGTCGCCACCTACCCCTCGCCGGAGGGATGGGTTGGGATGGGGCCCGGGGCGGTCACGTCGCGGCCCCGCCGAGTGACAAAGTGCAGAGCGGCTGCGCCGGGCGACGATAGCGCGCTCGTGCGGGCGCCGCAAGCAGCTTCCCCACCGTGGGAGCAGCCAAGACACGTTACGTGAACACCCTGGTTGGGTTTTGTTCTTATTAGCGGTGAGGACAATCTTAAATTTTCCCAGTTAAGGCGAGCAAATATCAGTCAAATTTCTCGAAATCTTTTTACAAAATAAATGACACAGGTATCAATATTAATTAAATCCCTAGGAAAAAATAATTCATTTGAACTGTTTTTGAGGTACAGTTGGAGAAACTTTGTAAAGAAAGACTCATTTAAAAAGATGAAATTTTACAAAGTAATGGCCATTTTCTATATTCTTTATAGTTTCTACAACTTGGGTGTTCTACAACACTGATCTACGTATTATTATTATTATTATTCCATTACATCACGACTAAAGATGTTATGAGTCGGCTGAATATAAAATCTACTCCAGGTTGCAACCAGCTACCTAAGGAGCAGATCCGGTGACTATCAGTGCCTCTACAATACTTTACGCAAAATGTGGGCTGTTCCAAATAAAGCTATTTCTTGCACTTCCCAGTCTTTTGAATTACCTGGGAGTTTAGACAAGTTCTTACTCAAATTTTGCGGAATAAATCCCAGAGCTCCGATAACTATCGGGACGACCTGTGCTTTTACGCCCCACATTCGGCTGATCTCGATTTCCAAACTCTTGTATTTAAGACGTTTCTCTGCCTCCTTGGTAACGACGTTTTGATCGCAAGGTACAGCAACATCGATAAGTAAACACGATTTTTTCGACAAATCCCGGATAACTATATCCGGTTTGTTTGCCGCTATCGTGCGATCAGTTTGAATTTGTTGGTCGTACAATATCGTACACAATCCAACAGACGTCACCGGTTTTGGTGAGTGTTCGTACCACTTGGGGCATGTGTTTGGAACTTCGAGGGAGGTACAGATCTGCCAGTGGAGGTAGCTACACACCCTGTCATGTCTTTTCAGGTATTCCGTCTTTGCTAGAATTGGACAAGCTGAGACAATATGATCAATGGTTTCTACTTGCTCCAGGCAAATGCGGCATTTATCATCTTGGGAAATTTTGAGAACCGCTTTATCATAATGTCGTGTTCTCAAGGCCTGATCTTGGGCAGCTATTACAAGTGCTTCCGATTCTGGCTTCATTCTTCCCCTTTTAAGCCACATAAATGATTGATCTTTATTGATCTGCACCTTGTCCATTCTTTTTAGGTATTGTCCGTGGAGTGGTTTGTCTCTCCACGATTTCTTTAACATTTTTTGTGTTTCACACTTCATGTTTAGCAGCATCAGAAGTTCAGTGTCTGTGTTATTCGACGTGTCTTGCCTAGTTTTCTTCGCAATGCTTCTAGCTACACTAACAATGCCTCTGTTTCCCATTCTTCGGTCAGATTTCATGACCTGCCTCATTAGAGGGTCATCTTGATGGCTGACTACATACTTTCCCATCCCGGCTATTGCGTTGTGCCAGGAGGCCTCAATTTGTCTGAGGCCTCTTCCTCCTTCCTTACGTGACACATAAAGTCTATGTATATCAGCTCGAGGGTGGGCAACATGATGCATTGTTAGCAGTTTTCTGGTTTTTCGGTCCATGGTGCGAATTTCCTGCTCAGTCCAGTCCACTAGTCCAAAACTGTATTCGGCTACAGGTACCGCCAAACTACCTATTGCAGAAATTTTATTCCTGGAATTCAGAGCGGACTGCAGGACCAGTCTCACTCTCCTATAATACTCCCTACGAATTCTCTCTTTCATTCTGTCATTCGAGATGGTTTCACATTCTTCAATGCCCAGATATTTGTAAGTTTTACCTGGCTCAAGATCTTGAATCACAGTGTGCGTATCAATTTCAATGTTCTCAGACGTTGTGAGTTTCCCTCTTTTTAAATTGATTTTTGCACACTTGTCAAGACCAAACTTCATGCAGATGTCATTGCTAAAGTCATTCACGACAGACAGCATTTGGGAGAGAATCGCTTCATTCTTAGCAAACAGTTTAAGATCATCCATGTAAAACAAATGTGATACTGGCCTTTCATCACCATGGAGTTTAAAACCAAAGTTAGCTTGCGACAACTGTCTCGATAGTGGGATCAAACTAATGCAAAACAGCAGAGGGGATAGTGAATCTCCTTGAAAAAATACCCCTGTTAATCTGAATACTTCTGGTTTCTACTGCTTCCTTTCCGCTGTGGATTAGTAACCTGGTACTCCACGACTTCATACTAGCCTTGCAAAATTCAATAAGTCTAGGATGAAATCGATAGATCTCCAGGGTCTTCAAAATCCAATCGTGTGGTACACTATCAAAGGCCTTTTGGTAGTCAATCCAAGCCATGCTCAAATTACGTTTGCGTTTCTTTACATCATTCAAGATGACTTTATTCAGGAGCAAGATTTCCTTACAGCCATAAGAGCCTTTACGACATCCTTTTTGTTCAGCTGGCATTAGATGATTCTTATCTAGATGTCTGTACATTTTGTCAGCTATGGCTGAAGTTATAACTTTGTACAGTACTGGCAGACAAGTAATTGGCCTGTAGTTCTTCGCCAAAGAGCTGTCTCCCGCTTTGGGTAGCAAATACGTGATGCCGCGTGTGAGCCATTCCGGGATTTCCTTTGGGTTTTCAAAAATTTTATTAACAGCCTTTGCTAGATGAGAATGTATTGCTGTTAATTTCTTAATCCAATAAATCTGGATCTTATCAATCCCGGGGGACTTCCAGTTTCCCATGTTCTTAATTGCTTGGAAGAGGTCCTCTTCCGAGAATTGGTGAACATCTTCCACTGTTTCTACAAGTTCATTGGCAGCATCAACTTCAGATTGAAGCCAAGATGCGTCTTTGTTGTAGGATCTGCTCTCCTCCCAGATTCCTGCCCAAAACGCTTCGACGTCTTCTTTTGAAGGTGTGACAGCTTTGCCATTCGGTTTTTGAGTCAGATTGCGATAGAATCTCTTCGCGTCTGTTTCAAACAACCTGTTCTGTACACGGAAATCTATTCTACGTTTGTAACGTCTAATTCTTTGAGCCCATGCTTGAATTTTCTCTTTAGCTTTTCAACTACCATTAGCCTGCTGGTGTCATTTTCAATTTGGTATTTTTGTTCAACATCGAATATTTTTCGTTGAACTTTAGAGGTGTGCGTTGATTTAGAAGATGCCTCAGCTAAGAGTGATATTTCGCGCCGGGTGTCGGCTATCCGTTTCATAATTCTGTTCAACCATGGGGGTACAGAGCTGTTTTACTCTGTTTGCTGTCGGCCGTCGGTGTTCTTGGCTGGCCCCAACATTATCTGAGATACTAGATATCCAGTTGCATATATGATGTGATTGATTTCAGTAATATCTAGATCTCTGCCTGGGGTCTCCACCACCTCATTTAAGACAGAATTCACTGTTTCTATCACTCTTTTAGCTTTGGCAGTTTCGTATATTCTCCTCAACGGTTCGCGAGATTCAAACGGAAGTTGACTAACTCTTTCTATCTCGCGCCGAAGGAGATTTCGCATCATGTCCTTATCGTGTAATTCATTGCCAGATGAGTTGTCACCACTGACGTGTGTTTCACTGGAAAGAGATGAACCTTCCACGGGATCATCATTTTCAAGTTCTACATGTTCGTCATGTGGGTTGTTCGAGCGAAGTACATACTCCGCATTTCTCTCAATGTCAGCAAGTTGTTCTGCTGTGAATTTTCCACTGCTGAGTATGTATCGTCGTTGACTGGCAAGCTTCTTTGAGTCTAGGGTAGGTCTCATATCTGGGTTCCGCTCTCTCCATACCTTAAAAACTTCTATTTCTGAGCCTCCATTTTTCGCTTTTGCATAGTAAAAGCACCACATCACCTCCTTTAATTCATCCCGGGTCCATCTCTGACGATGGCTTCGAGCTACTGCCGGCTCTGAGTCCCTGGGACTAACATCCGTGGGATGGCCAGACGTCGGCAAGGTGACATTAGCTCGGTTTCTGAGCAGGTATGGGACATTGGTAGAACAAGGCACGTTAAGGTTCATTACATTGCTTGTTCTATCCATTTTGCTCATTGGTTTGAATTGAAGATTCGCAGGATGCAAGTTCGAGTTCACAGATCACACATAACCTTCGGGTTGTTTCCTGCCATCCGTTACTGCGACCCACAGTGGCCTCGGGGCATCCCCCCGCAGGGTCCAGCAAGGGGTCCCTCCGATCGCCAGTCGGCATTACTAAACCCTACGGGATTTTCACTGACTGCTGAAGGCAGCCTCCTTCGCTGGCTAATGCAAGGTTCGGGCCTCCACTCTAATCAGTGGCCTGGTGTGCCAACCCAGTTTCTCTCCTGTACCCTCTATGGGCCGACAACAGGAAGTCCAAAGGTTCATGACCCTTCCCTCTCTACTTACTTCCCACTCTCCTCAAAATGGAGTACTTCTTCGTCTGACCCCTCACCTTCAACCTATTCAGCAAGGGAGGCCCTACCGGTAGCTAGGCTACCACTGACATAGCTTTAAGGCTCATGGGGGTACTCAAGCCCCACCACCAACTGCAAGGTCGTGTACTCCCTAGGTGGAGTTATTATTATTATTATTATTATTATTATTATTAGACTATACAATCCTATGTAGGGCTAAGGCCACCTGATTTCTCAGAGAAGATTTGTGTTGTCAGCTACTTGTGACCTTGTACATATCTAGTTCGCTGTCTGGTTTTACACTTGTGGTTGTGTTCAACTTAATTAGTTAACAGACTAAGTTCACTATTCTGATTACGCTTGTTTTGACAATTTTCATTTGTGTAGCTACTTTAACTGATTGCACATTGATACCTATAGTTAAATGTTTTGGTTTGATATTCACACTTAATCACTCATCACTTATTGTTAATCACTTATTGTATTACAGTAAAACGTAAACCTACTTTAAGGAATTCTAAATGAAAATTTTATAAAATTTTGAGCCGAAAAAAAGACTCACAAAAAGTGTGAAAAGATTCAAGAAGAAGTTTGCTTCTTTCTGAGATTGAATAAATTACTTCACAAATGCTTGGTTATACAATATAATGTTGCTTGAAAAACGGCACACAAAACAAATACAAGAGAAAGAAGAAGAAGAAGAAGGATGAATTAATTCATTTAAAGATGGACATTCATTCTTCACTAGAAGGAAACTTGCGGCTAAACAGAATTATTCAGAAGGAATCGCGCAATTATTAGACTGATTTCACTTCCGATTATCAAATCAAAACCTTGTTGAATCGACTATAAGTTTTTGCTCTCTACTTTTGGTGAAAAGCGACGTAATCATGTGCCCTACTGGCGGAAGATTGAACAAGCTATAGCTGAGTGTGTTTCCGATAAAAATTGTCAGGAGAAATGTAAATATAAGCAAATAGTAAACCAGTGCACAGAAACTGTGAACTTCCTATCAGCGATATAAATACAGTCAAAGTAAACATCCCATAATTCTCCGCAAGCATAATTTCCTAGGCGGTGTATTTTCTCTCACTTAAATCTTTCGTTTACCTTATTCTCTAGTTCTCAGACATGAGACGTGATCCAACATTTTCCGCTTGTTACTTTTTATTTTGAATTTTACAGTTTCAAACTTTGAAATCATTTTATGACAATTTAGTAAGACATGTTTATACTCTGCCCACCCTTACGTTGTTATTTTATTACCTTGATATTGTCCATATTTTTGTTTACCACAGAAATGAAATCAATGTATGCAGGCAAATGTAAATGCGATCACAGTTGTGACAGATTTAGAGAAATCCATGAATCTCAAAGTCACGTTCAATAAATTTTTTTTCTAATAGTATAATGATTTCAACCTAAATTTCCGTAATAAAGTATTAGAGCTTCAAGTCGATCATCGTGTTTTTAGAGTCGTGGAGTCTGCATTTTCGGTTAGTCTTCCTTCTTCCACAGCTATTCATTTTCCACATCATTGAAGTAATGCTCGTGGTATTCTGCGATTCTCATATCCCATCTATGTTTGAAGTTTCAACTTCACGACTGCAGTCCCATCAAAGATGATATCGATATCGTTTATACTGGAGTAAACATCATCTGTCAGATCATCGTAAATCGTGTTTTTTGTTCTGGAGGCTGAATTCTTAGAACCGTTTTATCGGCAAAGACTGAATATTTCTGAGAAACTGTAAAGATGTTTTCTTAGAAATTTTAAAGTTGCAAACTTGTAGTGAAAAATTGTCTGAATGCAGCCATTAAAAGCTTCGATTACAGTAAACAATACATTTAAAAAAATTAAAATAGTGGAGGTAAATGTTTTCAATTTCATTCAACTAACTTTCAATTTCATTTCATTGGACTAACTCGAATTACTGAACCTCTGAGTTGAACGCAGTCAACATAATGGTGTGAGAACGTATGGTAAGCTACGAATTTCATTTCCGTATAGTTAGTAGCGAAACGTATAAATTACATAAAATGCAGGAACCTTCCATGTATGCAAAACCATCCTCACGATTCTGGCAAGTCTCTAATTATTAAGGCCAAACTACCTACCCCTGCATTGCCTATTAATTTATAAATCAATGTTTTTATCAAAACTGATTTTATTAAGGGGGAGTATATTCGGACCATTCCGGAATCTTCTTAAAATACATTACGAAAAAATCATATTGATCGGGTGTCAGTGTCAACTTAAAATTACAAGAAAAACTATTATACTTCCAAAAAGGGACCTAGTTGACTTGAACTATTAAAACTGACACACAAGATGAAATAGCATATTCAACCTTTCCTACTGCATAACTATTTTTAAAAAAGACGTTATCGTGAGTTATAACCCAACATTTATTATTTTCTACTAATTATACTACATTACTGTACATTGAGAAAATTCTTCAATAGTCCTTTGCTTTGGCTCTCAATAGATAATGCAGATTTTCTCCCTCCCAAATGTCAATATATTTTTTCAAGTTTTTATTTTAAATACATAATTTAATTAATTTAAAAGCAAAGAAAATTCTAAGGGAAAATTAATTTTATCTTAGGTCACGACGCATACGAAGACCTCGGGGCGATAACATGCTTTGCCACTATACGTAAATTTCAAGAAAAAAGGAAGTAAACGTTTAGACATTGCATTGTACATGTGGGGATAAAGAACATTAATTTATGAATTACACTTCCATCTCGTGGCGAATCTTTAAAATTAAAATCCAATATCTAGATACATCTATGGGGCGTCGAAATACATTAATATTTAATTTTCATTAGAAATGTGGCATAGCATATTATTGTCAAGGTCTTCATATATTAGATAATATCTCCTAATTGAGTATTCTCTTCGGGGCGGCTTCCAGCTCTCCCTCTTACACTTCTCCGTTGCCCCGTTCTTCTAGCACCGCCAAGGCGCTCGGGGGAATCCTCCAGCGGATGTCTATGAGGGTGGGGGATCGAATGAATTTCATTGGAGCGTGCACTTCTGCAGTGTTTGTGCGCTCTGCTGCGAAGCGCCACCGGCACCACGCCCCTCCCCCCCCGCTTGAGGGCAACACGCGTGCCTCATACCCGCCTCGCTTCGCCGCGGGCGATCGCCACACAGTGCGCGATGCCCAAAACTGGCTGGCCCGAAGTCAGACTCGAATAATTCCATTTACAATTTTTTGCGAATTGTGATGACGGAAATATGAATATTCTAATGTAATGTCAAAATAGTCTGGAGTGTCTCAGAACAAATGTTATAAACTTCTAGGATAGGTACTGGGAGAGGTGGCTCGGTGCATCAACTGATGTCATTGCAATGCTACTGACTGGAAGGTCCTAGGTTCGAGTCTCAACGGCGGCAAGATTTTCCAAACTAGTTTGTCGAATTCAGTCGCTGTCTGGAGGAGAATTCTAGCGGCCGGCTGCTCTCATCGGTAGTTTTCCGTAGTTACTTCGCTAAACACCAGGCGAATGCCAAAGCAATACCACAACAAACGGACCACGGATCCCGCGCAATCTTTTCTTCCTCATACCTTTATACACACACACCTACACTAACATTCAACTAGGGGGCTTGTCCCGGCTGCGACGTAGCTCCGCTGGTTGGAGATACCTGGTTAGGGATAACCCCGCTAGTCAACGGAAGATCGGCGTTGGATCTCGCCATCCAGTGGAGGAAGATTACAGCCACCGCCTAATGAAAAACATGCACTTCACTTACGGGATTAATGACCTCGGTAGTTGACGCGCCCGAAATCACTAACAATTAATCAATCTAGGAAATGTAGGAGGGATCGAAGATGATCATTTCTTGCCAGAGACCATTAGGTGAGAAACTTTGTAAAACGAAGACATGAGAGATATTTGTCATTGATCTTTAGGAATCCCATTATACTGCGATTTTCGCAACTTTGCCCTTGACAAGAATCAGCTGTTTCGCTGCCATCCAATCGGGAGCTTAAATGTCACTATTGTGGCGTCACTATGGTGACGTTCAAGCTCCCGATTGGATGAAACCGTCAACTGCTGATTCCTGTCAAGGGCAAAAGTTACTAAAATTACAGTATATACTCTGATGATCGGAAGGTACTGAAATCATTTTGAGTGCATCAGGACGGGGACTACCAACGCCATTTGAGTTGCCTACCACTCTGGACCAAATATCACATGCGTAACTTGGTTGTATGAAGTTCACATGTTCATTGACAGAAAGTGATCATCTTGCTCTACACGAATCTTACTATACATGCCCCTGAAGTTCGTAACATTAATTTTGAGAAATCCTGTATGAACAGGAAATTTGGAGAGTTGGAAATTTGGAAATTAGATTTTCGATGCCCAAGAGCCCTTCGACCAAGTTGCCCAGGACCTTTGGATCTTTGGTGACGTGTGCCTAGGCACGCGCCAAAGATCGTGAGAAAATCCCGCTTAGGGCGTAGATGTGTTTATTCTCTGTGGCATGGAGGCCTTCTCAAAGCCTTATGTTTCGCAGTATATGGTTCTTAATAATAAAACTTATCCAATTTTATTTACGACAATCCTTTATTGTTCACATTTGCACACAGAACACAACATTTCGTAACTTGTTTAGTTACATCATCAGGCTCCTTAATAAAAGGAACTGTTGTCCCATTTTTAACGGTCGAGCACTCGAGGACACATAGTGAAGTCAACAGCAACCTCCCCAGTGGACCCTGCTGTTGAGTTCACTATGTGTCCTCGAGTGCTTGACCGTTAAAAATGGGACAACAGTTCCCTTTATTAAGGAGCCTGATGATGTAACTAAATAAGTTACGCAACGTTGTGTTCTGTGTGCAAATGTGAACAATAAAGAATTGTCATAAATAAAATTGGATAAGTTTTATTATTATGAACCATTACTGAAAATCAGGAACAATTCTTCAATTGGTCTACAAGTTTTACGGAATACGAAAAAATACATTATTAAAATATAAGCATCTATTCGAATAATTTATGAAAGAATTCAACTATAAATCCTTTTTGGTATTCAAGTGAGTTAATAAATAATGAAATCTGCTTGTGGTGAAGATTGTATCGCAAATCCTAATTTATAATGGACTACGACAAGATATCCGCTAGCACTACGGAATTCATTCAATTCGTAGATGTAAAATAAGTTTTTCGTCCAAATACCTACAATCACTCGGCCACCGTAATTCGCCCCACCGACCGCCGCAATGCACCGCTTCACGCCGACCACCACCACCGCTCCGCCGCCGCCGCATTTGTATTCGACGTATCGCCTCTTGCCAGCTCGCAATTTTCTGCCCGCAGAGCGCCCGTCCGCGACCACGGACCCCTCCACTCCGCCCAGCCCAACCTCCTCCGCCCAGTTCCGTTCCGCCCCGTCCTACCTCGCCACACCCGCACTGCCCGTCCCGTCCCGACCGCCTGTTCCTTCTCGCCCCGCCCTGGACCGTCTCTCCCTGCCCCATCCCGCCCCGTCACGTCCCGCCTCGCCCAATCCCGCCACGCCCCATCCTGTCCTGTCCCGTCCCATTCCAACCCGTCCAGTCCCACCCGTCCCGCCCCGACCTTTCTCACTCCACCCTACCCCGTCTTGTCCCGTCCCAAACCCGCGTCCCGTCCTGTGGCGCCCCTCCCAGTCCATCCCCTCCCTGGCCCATTTTGCCCCATGGCGCCCCATCCCACACCTTCGTGTCCAATATCGCCCCTTCTCCCCCATCCCGCCCCATCGCACCCCAACACGCCCCCAACCCACGCCGCTGGGCCGCGGTCAGTTGGTATTCCGGCGGGGGGCGGCGATACGCCGGCGAGGCGGTACCTGGGAGCGCCGCGCTGCTCTGGATGCGGATGCGCCAAGCAGAACGCGCGCGAAATGGACAACCGGAGGAGACGCGAGGCGGCGTTTTTGGCAAGTGCCGGGCGACGAGCGGGGGGGAGGAGATGGTGGGAGAAGCGAACCTGTACTTTGCGAAAATGCGGGAAGTTATTAAATTGCCGCACAAGCACATTCCGAATTGTGTCCACTTGCATAAATGTTAGTAATTTGTGAAATACGTGTCGTCAGGTATTTTACTACAAAACGAGATTGAGAATTATTAATCGATGCTGTTAGGTTAAGCGTGATAACTAATCGAGTTTTGCAATATTATGTTACGATACGAATGTTTTACAACCTTGTACCCAATTTATTCAATATTTAAAATTTTCGTTTAAATTTGGGTATTCACCCTGCGAAATCTCACAAACGTATGTGGATTATTATTGTGTTTGCTTCGTAATAATACTTATTAAGAATTATTAAATTCATCATTTCAATTTCATGAAGATAGATATCATATAGTTTAATTTACAATATTAAAATGTTACAAACGCTCCATAATATAAATATGATGCCACGGTACTACATAAGCACATGCAAAGATAAAAATTGGTAAAATTACAATTCTTAATGAAAGTACAATAAAAATCACTTACAAATATATCGCTTAACATAAACAACGAATCGTTAAACGACACAATTATCTTATACAGTTTAAATTACCGCAAAAGCATTGGGAAAATAGTTCCTAGTGGATAAGGCGACATCGGCCTTAACGACGACATCGTGCATCAAGATTTGTTTTCTTGAATGAATTTACTTCGGTTTTTCTTTCTTGGCGCGTGGGGGCGTGTCATAAAAATGGAATATCTCACGGTATTTCACGTCATTCTCGGTTGTGCCGCTAGGAGTCGCATGACTGCAAGCACTGCTCGATACAGTCGCGATCATGCGACTCTTAGCGGCCCAATGGAGAACGACGCGAAATACTGAGTGATATTCCATTTTGATGACACACCCCCATGCGCCAAGATATAAAAAACGAAGTATATTAACAAAAATGTTGACTGTAACGACTACGACATATAATCGTAATTTATTTAACAATGTACAACATGCAATGAATCACGTAGTTTTAGGAACTCTCAGAGATGCTCTATTGCAGTTACAATGAACTTCACTTCTTATCTGTTGACGTAGACTTGTCTCTCAACCCACTGTTAGCACGTGACTTTCACTCTTACATTCCCGTTTGAAGCGCAGTATTCTCACTGTGACAATCTTGGTAAATAACTATAGAGCGTCCAAGCATTTGATTGCAGTACAGAGCTTATGGAGAACAGCGTTGTCACTTCTCAAGCGGCGCTTATACGCAACACTCGCCGTGCTTAATACTTGGATTGACATGAAATTTTGCCAGCTTGTTCAGCACCTTGAATACCACTTGAACGGAAATAATTTCAAAACATGTTAAATAGATTGCTTATTATTAGAAATTAAAGATTTTTGATAAAAAAGCTGTATTTCTTTTATTAGAATTATTACTTAAAAAACAGGCCTTTAAATGAGAGTTAAAACTGAAATATCAATAGCAAAACAAGTCCAAATCCAGTTGGAACATTGTTAATTCATCACATACTGACGAGGCTTGAATTGTTTTGCGCGAATGACATCGATACCAAGGTCAATATTGCTAATTTTTAGTCCCAAGTCATTTTATACGTCCAATACATCCACCTTTTTATGTAAAATAAAGGGAAAATTCATTCAGAAAGGTGAGATGACATGGATGGTATCAAATACTGCAAGGGTTTGTGCGGACAATGCGTAATATTCTTTTCGAACACCCAGCTAATAATTCGTCACCTATTTGCATTTGAAAGCACATTTTACGACAACTACAGGTTGAATGTCTTTGGCATTAATATTATTAACAGTAAAATTTCTAATTCATTTGTATATATGTTTAAATGCATTTCACTGTTTTTAATAAGTGAAATTCAAAAATAAATACTCTATTTTTCCTTTCACATCGCCTCTTGAGAATCGCTGTGAAGTATTTAAGATCACTTAACGACATGAAATGTTCGTTCGGAGCGCACGAATATTGTTTTTTATTACCGTCTAACTCAAGAACCATGATTCATACAGAAATGTGGTTGGTCTCATATCAAAATTTGGACTTCCCTTGTCATTTCATCCGCTGGGTGATTGTGCTTTTCTGCAATAATAAAAAAGTTTCTCGCATAGTGAAAATTTAAGAACGTCAAAATGTAGAAATAAGCATTTGTCTAACATTTATAATTAATTTCATGGAAATTAAACCATAAAACTAAATTACAAAATAACCATCGCATTCATAAGAGTTCTGGGAATACCTGGTAAAAAACTCAATTGTCTAAGATTAACACAACTGAAGCTTTCGTTGAATGAACTTGTTAAGTATTTGCGCGTGAAACAAAATGGACGTGTCGAATAACCCCGAGTCTCCTGAATCGGCAACACAGCTTGCGGTAGAAAGAGAGAGTCTTATGTAAAATTGTATTGGATAGAAAGAGAGGGCAATACTCCATAAGGCGCCGTACTGCAATCAAATGTTTGGATGCACAATAGTCTGAACGAAGATCGCTGACATTCGAAGACAGAGGCCACAATCATATGGCCGCTTGAGGCAGATCTGGAAATTGTTTTTTTTCTCATTCCATCATCTCGAACTCAATGTGAAAAACTTAGAACTATTTCGAAATACACTTTTTTTCTTGTTAAAATTGCTAATAGCAACTATAGGCTGAAACGACCAAAATACGGATTCTTAGAAAGGTCCTTATGAACGATTTCAACTGAACTTTCTTGTATGGTCAAGGAAGTGATTGTTTTGCACAACATATTTCTTTAAAATGTGAGTTAACTCTTACTGCCAATTATCATTGCAACAATCTGTTTTAAAGAAACATATTACGAAAATGGCTGTCACAACGAGAAATAAGAGAGTTTGACTTAATCCATCGGATATAGCTTAGCCGTTATATCCGATGGACTCTAAGCTTCAAAGCACTCTAGCTTCTAAACCGTTGTTCTGACAGAAAATCTAACACAAAGTTTGTTGGAAATTCATGTATTGTTTGTAAAGGGAAACGTTTATCTAAAAATACGCACGTGTTTTTAAATATACGAGAAAAAACCCAAACTTTCTGCAAATTTCAATTTTTTGCCAAAATTTAACGTTCTCTAATATCTAAATCTCTTGCCTAACTAATATCACTGAAGATATTCTATTCATACCAAATTTATGCAATTTATGTCTGAATTATCATGACTGTAATGTCTTTCTATAAAAGTGAGTAGATTTCAATTTATAAGCGAAAATCTGTAGAAAGAGTAAGAGCTAATTTTTGAAGTTTTCGCAAAAGTAAATAATTTGTGAGGCGGGAAAGTTAAAATTTCGACTCAGCACCCCAAAACTTACAGAATGAAAGAGAAAAATCTTTTTGTTTGTTTGCTGGCCTCTGCTACGATTTAACTTCCTTAAGCAAGAACACGATCAAAACACGATATTTGAACTCAATATTTCTCTGAGTTGTAATTCTGTCTCTCTCTCTCCTTCCCTCTCTCTCTCTGTCTCCCTTTGACGTTGTTGCAGCTCAGATATTTTAATGTTTTAGATCTGATAGAAGCAAGTGGTGAAATGTCAAAACATCATTTTTTGGGAAACATTTTGGACATAACTTCATTATTCTCAGTTTGCGTTATTTTAAGAGGAAAAATCACTCGTTTTGCTGAGGTAAGTCCATAGTTCAATATTATTTCTTCGGGAAGAAAAAAACTTCCTTCTCAGTGTCGGTAGAAAACTCTGAAGAGGTTCTAACCAACCATCTCTTGGGCTTCGAAGCTTTACTTACGAGTTTCATAAGCTATCTTACAAAGAAACTTGTCAGGTGAACACGAACAATCTTGGATTGACTATAATCATCCCAAGTATTAATGCTTCAGAGATCGTCAACTGCTATGGTCATTCGTTTCGTTAGTGTAGTGAATGTTGTATACCAGGAGGTGAGGTGACACCTTCCCCGCTAGATGATGATATCGGGCGCCGACATACACGTCGACTTGCGGGAGGTTTCCATCCCCAGGTTTTTCCCCTCAACGGGGTACTGTCCCATTCGGGACAAATTCTAAGCTCTCGATTGGTCCCCCCAAAACGTGCTGTATGGTAGCGCATGTATGTTCGTAAAGGGAGAGGGTAAGTCGAGGATGAGGTAGGAATGATGGTGCGCAGTTCGTGACCCGTTTGTATGGGTACACCTACAGAATTCACCTAGAATTAATCAGGGAAACCACGGAAAACAATCGTTGAGAGTAACCGGCTACTAATATTCAACTCCAGAAACGGATGATTTCGACCTAGTTATGTAATTAGTAGAGATCGGATTTTAATGCAATTACATGTTTTTTGTCTTTTGTCGTTCTCAAAATTTTAATCTTGACGAATTGTCGCCATCCTAACACAATATCCAAATTTTTCGTTACATATTTTTACATATTTGGTACTATATTACATATTTCGCTCTTTTCGCGACATATTTTTTTATTTTATCAATTTTCTTACATATTTTTATGGAAAAAAGTATTTTCAAAACATTCAGCTCTTTTAATCCTTCATTCCCTATTAATGCGTGCTACTGCGTTCTCTACTCAAGGTGCACTTCAAGAAGACGCGGTCGAATACTCTCACAGTACGACGCGCCTGCTTCAGTTATCTCAATGGTGGGAAGGGGCGCATTAGGGACAGATCATTCTGACCATTAGATGTGAAAAGTAACACTGACCCCGCGTTTGCCGACCTTTAATATTGATTTCCAAGAAACTTTCGTTGTCGCGTAACACTTCCATGAGAATATTACATGCTGCAGTGATTTTTTGCTGGTGCTACTTTGTACGATGGCTTCTTCTGCTGCTTCTAGTCTAGCTGCTAAACTACATTCCGGGTTAACAATTTGTAAAGATTTTACTACTGATGGGAACGTTGTATGGTGCAAGTGTGCATCAAGTTGTACTTTCCAAATTATTTAAAAGCGTTTGCATTATTTTAAAAAATTGTTTAGGAAATTTTTTATAAATGTAACGTTGTGTTATGTAAATGAGTTTTATAATTAGAGTATTTTAATATTACATATTATATCCGATTTTACATATTTTTACATATTGTTATTGTCTTCATTACATATTTATGTACATATTTTGACGTTTCATTCTACATGTTTCCCGGTCTCTAGTAATTAGTGTATAAAATCCGCCACCGTCGGACACGAACTTCAGAATCTTCCACTCACAGTCGCTGCAGAGACTGCAGAAATCCAGGTTCTTAGCTAAATTCAACCGATACGATCCTGGGCTGATGACGAGGGAATGTCGAAAGAAACACGATTTCACGTGGCGAACACCCGCTGGCGCCTGAACCTGGGTTAGTGGGTGTGGCCCACTGGCACCCCCCTAATCGCTTCCTGGACCGTGAGTAGAGAAGCAGAGGTTAGAACACCATTCAGAGCCGTTGCCTCAACACCTCACAATCTCACACCACAGACCCCAGACTCTTCCCTCTGCAATTAGTGCTTACGTCAACAAAGTTGTAATCTCGAGAAGGAGAAATTCTAATTTATTTTCGAATTTCAGCATAAAATTCTCATTTTTTTTAAATTTGAGGTGGAGGCATGAACAGTTTCCAGACACGAGCCATTCTTGAAGAAGTATGATAATCTTGTGAAAGAAAATCAATACAGTAGCGAAGAGGTTCAATCAGAAGGTTTGCTTTTAACGTTATATTTGGTGTTGATGAGTTCTAAAGCATTTTTTCATCACGTATATAATTCTAATTTTCCTAAATGTGCTGTCAACAGGAGTTGGGTATTGAGATTATTACATGAAATCGCTAACGGATTAAATACATTATTCGATGTATTACATAATTACTTTGAAATTATGCAAATAAAAATATAAATTAGACTCTTTAGGTAAAGCTTTTAAACAACTGTAGAGGATCAAAACATAATTTTTAAATTTTATTATTTAAGGTCGCTTTTTGAACACAAAGGTAATCAACGACCATAATTCAGTATACATCAATGGGTTACATTACAGATATATTACGTGGCAATTTATAATATATTTTTTCTCACGTACCTTTCGTCATTTTTTACTCATTGTTGCCACTTTCCATTTATATTCAATCAGCTTTAAAATTTTTTTGCATCGCCATTTGCGAAATAAGTTTTCTACGTCTTGTTTAGAGAAAACTTTTTTATTTCTTCACCAAGTCGTACTTGTGGGGGGTGAGAAGGGACCATTTGAATGTTGGCATATCTGGAATGTACGGGGATATTTCAAGGGAAAATTTCCAATTTTGCTTAGGTAATTTGCAGTATGGGTTCTTGCAATGTCATGGAGAATAACAACACTGTGTATCAAATTCCCGTGCCATTAAAAATTCCCTTTAGGTATATTTTAACCTTCTTCAAAACCCCAAAATAATGAAGAGCGTTGAGGTAGCGTTGCTCATGCACGCAATTAACATATGCCTTACCTTTGGAATCTGAAAACACGGTCATAATCTGCTAACATTATGTAATGCTCGCCCTCGTTGACTCACGTAACTATATTGATGTTTTCAAGGTCACGACACAACAATTTCTGCCAATTGTGGACTTGAGATTTTCAGTGTATCACTGACAAATTGTGCACGCAGTTTCTTCAAATTTCTGTCTGTGTAACAAATTCATTGATAAAAATCAAATAACTCGGACCACAATTGAGACGTGCACCTTTGTTTTAAAGTTTCACTCGTGATAATTAGAATATAAAGAACTTCACAAATCGCGATGAAAAACAGCAAAGATTCCAGTTCTTTAATCTTCACATCTACTTATAGTTCGTGATACCCAAATACTTCCAAGATCCGAGAGAATTATCATTCGAATCATAGAACTTGCTTTAAAGGTACAAATGTGGTTATTTTCCTTTTTTTTAGAACATCCAAAATGATCAACATTGGTACCGCCTCACCAATTTTTGAACTATTAAATCAAAATAAATTGCTTACACCTTATCACCTTTCGATCGGCACTATGCTCCATCCACGTCATCGGAATCGGTGTTCAACTCGGCCACGTTTGCTTATCACCTCAGAATCTCAGAATTACAATTCCGTTCGAACCGAAACGGCCTCTCTCATGGGGTTCCATACTACCACTGCCAGCATTATCGTCACTATCACCACAACGAGCGATGTCGCCATCTGCACGGGCACGACCACAGTCACTGCCCGGAGCGTGGGCGCCCAGTCGCATTCACATATCCCTGCCTCCACCCTCCCTCACCCTTTGCCCCCGCGCGCCACCTTCGCCAGCGCGACAATAACCCTCCCATTTCTCGGTTCCTCGCCTCGCTGCGGGCGCCAATTTCTCCCGCCCCGCCTCCGCCCCCTCTTCAGCCCCGCTTCTCCCGGGCCGGTGCGCTCGCGCCCACTCGATCCAGCCGATCGGAGCGCGCCCCGCCCCGCCCCTCACCGCCGCGCCCCACGCCCGCTCCGCGCAATTTATGGCATATAGTTGGAATATTTTCGAGGGGCCCGTCATTCCGTCCGCCGCGCCCCTCGCCCGCTCCAATTTATAGCCTGCGCCGCCGCGCCTCCCCCCCCGCCCTTCACCCTCCGACCCACGGCGCCCCCCCCTGCCCAGCCACTGCTCGCCTACCCGTCCGCCTCTGCGAAGCGGCGACGGGACTCCGCCGGGAGGGCAAGCGGCCGTACAGGCAACCACGCCAGTGGGGAACAGGAATGTGCCAAAGGTCTTACGGGAACAAGAAAGACCATGTAGCCGTACAGCCAATGCCAACAGGGAACAAAAATAGGAAAGCTGCCGTACAAGCAACGCCATCAGGAACAGGTACGTACAGTAGTTTCCGTACAGGGAACGCCAGCAAGGAATAGGAATGGACAAGTGGTCGTACCGGCAACGTCAGCAAGTATCAGAACAGAGCAAGACTTACAGGCCACACCAGAAGGTACCAGCAAGGTATAAGAAAGAGTGACATGTATTTTTGGCAGAGCAGCAGCAAAAGAAAGAAGACGAAAATTGAGAGTGGGAATTTATGAACTGGAGAAAAAAACATGACAGAACGGAAGATGGGCTAAAGAATGAAGTGAATGTGGGAGCAAAAAATGAGATAATCCAGAAAGAAACAACAAGGTAGTGTGTAAAGCTTTAAAAGACAGCAAGAGATAAGCAGATTGGACAGGGACAAAAAAATAAAGACGATGAGGAATAAAAGGAGCATAACGAGCAACGGACGGAGAAGTAAGATATGATTTGATAAGTAATATCTTACCATCTTCAGACCAATGCTGCTGACTCCAGTGATCTAGTGGGGACTTCACCGAAATGTGAGGGGAAGTAGACTACTCAAGACATACAGCCGAGGTACATGAGCGCAAGGCGGAATGTGGTGGGGTAGGTTGTTTTGCTGATGGATAGCGCCAGAAAGCTGATGGGAGGCCCTGAAGGAAGAGGGAGTGTTGGGGAAACGAGGAAAGAAATCGTTCTAGAATCGCAGTAAAGATGGCAGCAAAACCGACAGGAGAGAGATGCATGCCCGTATGGGACATTTAATGGGGAAGCGAGAGATGCGGTGAATGCGATTTAAGCGACTGAATGCCTGAATGAGAAAGAAAAGTCGAGAGAATGGGTGAATGAAAAATGATTATTGACCAAATAAGAAATTAGCGGAACGCGATGAGATAGATTGGTGTAGATTGATAAAATAGTGTTTTCTGGCGCGTCAACTACTCGATCATTAATTATGAAAGAGTAGGTTATGGTTGCAAAAGGTGGGGTGTTCTTCCCCCACTGGATTATGAGATACGGCGCCGACCTACACATTTTGCGGGGTTTCCTTCAGCAGGTATCTCCCACGAGCGGGGCACCGGTCTAGTCGGGCAAGCTCTAAGCACCCGACTTGTCTCCGAACATATGTGGTGATTGTAATGTATGTAAGTCTATGTGTGTGTAAGGGGTAAGGATAAGACAAGGAAGAGGAACGAAAGATCGCGTGTGGTTTATGACACGTTTGCCAAGGTACTGCTCCGGAATTCGCCTGGTGTTGGTCGGAAGAACCACGAAAAACTACCGATAAGAGCAACGAAGAGAGAAAATATTGCGCAAACGCAGGTTACTAGGATTTGACATTTTAAATGTCTCGTCTCCACTGAAGATAAAAAGAGAAGTTGTGAGCAACAAACTCGTCTTTTCCAAAGAAATACATTTTGTTTGCTTCTGGTTTCTTAATTCGGTACATTTGTAGAACATGGTGCGCTGCTTTGTGGCCAGTGCACAAATTATTGTCTTGCGGTTTGCGTTCCCCAAAGGTTTTACATTTTGTGTCTTCCTCTTGATATAAACATTATGTAAAAATTTAACTAAAATTTGGTCATATCTCCTAAAGATGATTCTTTCGTAAGCTCAAAATTCAACATTTGGAGAAATTAGCATTTCAGATATATATAAAGTAAAAATTAACGGCAAGACTTAATAAATTTATTTCTCTTACGAACAGATCCCTTTAAAATTTTTAGACAGCAGACATTTTTTTCAATTATTTTGTTTCATAACAATTTAAATTTAATTTTACATCTATGTTTTTCCAGTCTTCAACGTAAAAGACGTAAGATTAAATTTGAATCTAAAACTTTTAAAGGGACATGTACAATACTACTACAAGACGGACAATATAAAATAGTATAAAACATCATGAATGTCCTATTGTGGACATTCATTATGTCTTATGAATTCTCAAAGTGAGCAGTTAATCTTTTGGACACATGAAAATATATGTGGAATTATTTGGTAGTCTTTACTCGATTTAGTCGATTGCTCGATTAAGTCGATTTTCCGAGTTTCGCCAGTTTGATTCTCAACAGTTGATAGATGAAAGTAGAATGTAATTCGACAGTTCTGACCTCTCGTTTTGAAGCACTCCTATATTTGAAATTCTCGCATAAATGTGAATCATTCAGTCATAGTTTGGAGGGAAGGGATTCATAGTGGGTTATATGAAATTCTTCAGTGCTTCCAGATTTCATTTTAATAGGTTTCCAGAAAAGTTGTTTTTGCATTTAGCTTCATGAAAAACTTAAAACCTTATTGTTCGGGGTAATCACCGCCAGTACGGTTAGTTGAGAGATCCCAGATAGAATATTTGAAGCGTAAATAACAGTGTAAATCCTTATATAAGCTGTAAACAGTCAACACTGATGGATCTGACTTTAGTTTTTATGGATCTCAGCCTTCCATATGTTTGCAATAACGTAACACATCCCTTACATGATCGTACAAAAATCGGTAATAGGAGAGACAGCGGGCTTAGGGCATTACAGCAACACAGGAAGCCAACGGAATAGCGTCCCTTTGCGATTGTCCTGGGAGGAACAGGCGACCTATTATCCCCGACATCCCGCAGTGACTGTTGGGGGAGAGGAATCCACGCAGGCTGCTGCACAATCCCAGATCCAAGGACAATACACTACGCGTGCTGCCACAGAGCGTCAATCACGGAAGATTAGCTCACTTAGGAAATGAAAGCGTAGCGATAAGAGAGGACGTTGGCACCCCAAATGAGATTTTATTATTATACAGTGCATGTCGGAGCAACACTACATAATATAATATAATAAATAATATTAATTACAATATTTCGGGGGGACAGCGGAGCGAATACGACTCCTTAAAATTTTAAAAGCACGTCTGTAAAATAATTGAGCAATACACATTCATTGGCTTCATTCTGGCACAAATCGAAAGACAACAATCAAACACTACATCGCTTCGAGAAATCGTAATCGCTGTCATGTATAAAATCAAATCAAATCAAAAATCATGCGTTCAAATAAATTCACCAGGTTCAAAATTCACCAAATTCAAAATCTCACGTAAAACATTCACTAAATTTATAAAACTCGAACGTTTCCATTTTAATTAATAAAGCTCAATTTCCAATGACACTCGCTCATTGGCAGCGAGTTTTCCTCCCTGCGTCATCCGACGCAGTCGGAGTGCAGTCTGGTGTGAGCCTCGTGGCAGCAAGCCTCGGGAATGCAAATGCTCGCAGAACGTTGTTTTCGACATGGCTACATGTTCAGTTAAAACTCTAGTCGTGCAATGCTCGCAGAACAGAAAAGTTGTTTCGGGACACGTGCTACGTGTTCAGGTCAAAGTGCAGCGTTTAGTAATCGTAGCTGCAACAGTTTCTTCATTGCGAGCCTTTTCTGCCCGTGTTCCCTGACGCGGGGGGAATTCAACAACGCTGCCTGAAATGCTGCCTGTTGCCACGTGTTATGTGATGGTGTGTTTCTGGAGAGCGCCAGACTGTGACGTTTCTTCATTGCGAGCCTTTCTGCCTCGTGTCCCCTGACGCGAGCGAAAGAAAATGTCTGCATGTGTAAACTGTGCAAATGTTGACCAAACACTGTATCTCTTAGTTGCCTATTATGCTTGAATTTAATATATGTGTTTTATGTCACTTATAAACTTACTTTCCTTAAAGTACAACAGCAGTAATCTCACAAAACAGATGCAACCTGTCCAAGCTGGTCCTTCAAATCCCTCTGAATAAGTTAAACTATCGAAGGTGTTGGGAGAAAGAGAACAGGGTATTCCCGGAATACAAGAAAAGTCTGCTGCTCTCTCACAACCTTATTCTCCCACAGGCACATTAACATAAGTTAAAGAAAATGTCAACAACGCACATGTATGTTCAACACAATGTACTCTATTCAATTTAAACCGGTTTAGCTGTTGAATCAGACTTATTTACATTGCGATCTTACCTACCCTTACACATATATATTTTCATGATTACGTTTGTTTTTACTTAATATACTCTTTGGCATGTGATATAACTTTTGTTTATCTGTCGTTTGTTCATTTTTCAAGGTTGTGAACATTGTGGCACATGTGACCACATATCAGACTGCCCCTCTGACGTAACCATTAAGAATTATTTGCGTATGATACGTAACTTTGTCAATTCCATACAACTTTAGACAATGTGTTTAATTACGTGCTTATTATGCTTATTAAAAACTATGATGTATTTTAGGTACCTGAAGAGTAGAAATTTCTACTGGTCGAAAAGTTGTGTTACTACCTTACCAATAGCCTTATTTTAGATGTTTACATATTAAAAGTAAAAAGTAATATTAAAAGTAAAAGTAAAGTAAAAATTAAAAGTTTTGTTAAGATAAATTTTATATACACTAATGATGTCTGGTTAAAGGATTATTTTTTT
>JAHLJT010003401.1:0-38109 GCA_031308135.1 Acheta domesticus | reverse complement strand
GCATGCTTGTGGTTATGAATAATAACACATTAATAAAGTAGAGGAAATTGGGGGTTGCGTGGGAGTCTTCTTGGTGCGCCCTGCGCGTGGCGGCTGGAGACTGCTTGCCGAGGAGCCACGTCAGCTGGGAGGTACCAGCCAGGCACCTATGCGGGAGAATTAAATGACATGGAAACATGACACGTACTAATGTTCCTTCCGAGCATCCAAACAAGCCATTCGTTCCAGTCGCACGTTCTCGTCGGGCATCAATCCGTCAGCGGGGCGCCCGCCGTCGGCCGTCTCTCGGGCCGCCTGCTGCCCGGCGAGCTCGACCCCGCCGACCTCGGGCACCAGCGCGGAAGGCGAGTGCAAATTTGAACGGCGCCCGTTGAGTCGAGCTCCACTTCCTTCCGCCCGCAGCGCAAACCCGTCGCTGGGCCACTGCAGGACGCGGCCCCGGCCGGGCGGGCGGCACCTGTGTGCCTTATGACGGGCAGCAGTCTCCGTCCTGATGAGTTTGCCAGGCATTTGCAGCCAAACAGCAGCCGCTGAGCGTCTTCCTCGTTTGCTCCTTCTGTATGTCGCCGCTTGCTGCAAATGTTGATAAGTCCCCACCAAAAATGGTTAAATCGTAGATCAGTTAAATATGATTTATGAGATTTCATTCTAATAGTTTCTTGCTGTCGAATTTTCTATTGCTATGTGAATGGCCATTTAAAGTAAATACTTAAGTCCTTGCTCCCTTAAGGGTGTCATTACATGTATTCTTCTTAGAATGAAGTCTGTGTATTTTCAGTTTCTTCTTCCGACACTTTAGTTTCTCTACTGTGTCTCTAGTGTTTTTGTTCGATAATTGCATCTGTAGAACTAAATCGTTCTTTCTGAATATACACTCTATTATTTCTATTAAAAAATAAAACTTTTACTAGAAATTCTCGACTAAACTGCCGTTTGCTTTCTTTAAATACTGTTAACCGTCATCACACATATTTTCATTGAGAAGCTTGTACGATATTATCTCGTACGTTGTCTCCTTCCGTTCAACCACGGAAACGTCGTGGAAAATGTCAAACAGTTCATGCGGCTTCTGTGGATCGGCAAACAAACAAAGAAGCGTGAGCGGCGTTCCTGGGCGGTCGAGAGCTCAGCGGCGTCCGCTCGGCGCGCCACCGTCGCTTGAGCTCCGCCGGGATGCCCTCCGCCCTCGCTTTACAGCCGTCGTCGATATTTATTCTTCCGCTTCGGATTTCCCCGGCCGTGCGTATCGTAAAACAAAGAAATAAACTACCCTTTTATTGAATGAGGCGCTATCATAATTTTGATTTGTGATCGTGGGATGGATGAAGCAGTGCGGTAGGTATCCAAATTTTTCTTGCTGCACGGAAAGACACTTTTCTTCCCCGGATTTAAAAAACCCGAGGAAACGACTTTTGGCGGTTAAATTCCATTGGAAAATATTAACTATACGATTTTCGCAGGGTGCACTCCAGGATATTAACTTGGATTCTTCGGAGATGTTGGTGGCCGAGGACTGCGTAAAACCGGCTGGCGTTTAAGGCGGCGCTCTCTGGGAGCTGAGGACACGGCTTCTTGGAGTGTTATGGTGCTTTAATCTTTGCTCCGCGTCGTTTCTCTTCGACGCCGCTGCGCTCGAGTGGCGCTGGCGCGGCGGCGGCGGCGGCGGCCTTCGGCGCGGGTCGCGGATTCATCTCCCGCGGTGCAGGGGCTCTCGGGGCGGGGGCATGGGGAGGGAGGGGGAGGGAGATTGGTTCGCTTCGCGGAAAATATTGCCTCGGAGATGCCGCTCCGCGCAGTCGCCCTAATGAATTTATGCCCCGGTGCAGAGGTGCTTCCCCCTCTTTGCTGGGAGGGGAGAGCGGGGGAAAGAGGCCTCGTGCAATCTCAGTGGGTTTCTTAAATCTCGGGCTCGCCTAATCTAGAGATTATCATTTTTTGATTTATATTTGGGGTACTGTATGTCGTGAATAAAAAATAGTTGATTTCTTTGAAACCATTTTATTTCAAAAATTACTTGTTATTCGTAATAATCTAATAATAGTTAAAATAATTAATAACAGTATTTTTTATTCATTCTTGCTAATTAATTATTAAAATGTAAACCACATAGCAGTCACTTTTTACTCTTTATCCGCCGGTCTATTTCAGGCTTAGCCAGTGAGTGTAAGCAAATTAAAATAAACACTCATATGCCTTCCTAGAATTAAAAAGGTAAGTAATGGTCAGTGATACCACCCCTTCAATGATTTCATAAGTCAATTCTTACTACTGACATTTTACCTAGTTGTACAGAGATTTTTTTGTGTAAAATATGTTCGTACAAAAGTGTTAAAATAAACAAAATGCCTCTTCAACTGCTCAAGTTTCAGTGTATGAAATTATTTTAAGAGACGTAATAATAACCTAAGTAAATTCTCTTGTCAGCGATAGAATTCAATCTTGAAAGACAATGCAAAAGGCGAAGGGGCAGAAGTGCAAATCTGTCTCAATGAATTTATAATCCCGTTTCTTAGATGAGAATTTAAGCCGACCCTTGTATATACATTTGTGGAGAATAAAATGTATGAATTAAACTTCAGAAGCACTTCGTGTGTTTATAGGCAATCCAATAGTCTACTTGAATTCCTATATTTTTCTTTTACTCCAGTTATGTAGATAAAATTTACTTTTGTTCAACATACGTCATTTTCTTACCTTCTTTATTACGAATTCATTCTGCCGTTAATAACAAAATAGGTTTTCGCGAGTAGAATGTTTGTGCTGTGAACCAGAGCATCAGACGTCCACAAAATAATTGAGCGTTCTTCGTAAGTGTTACAATGCTTCGGCGCTATCGTTTCTTCTTTCCAAGCGAAGAAGCGGTCCGCGATGAGCATGTTTCTCGTGTGAAGATCTTTGACTTGTAGAGAACGCTCTGCTCCCCATCCAGTTGCCATCTCCACTCCCTCGCCCCCCTGGAGTAGCAACGCGTCGCAGGTTGGGGCGGGGCACGGTAGCGATGGCGGAGGAACCAAAGGTCCCAACTGCGAAACGATGGAAAGTTCTGAGGAGAGGGCAGATTAACTAGTATTAAATAATGGGAGAGTGAGGATAAGATATTTATCCCTAGAATTCATGCGGGTTGCGTACATCTGCTTCGACTAAAATGTTTGAAATTACATTTTATGTTTCAAAGGAAATATGAGGTTCTTGGTAACGGAAATATACCTTAAACTGGAAGCGATACGAACTGTGTAGTTGGGAATTTAGTAAGCGTAAATGCAATGTCAAGAAAAACGCAGTTCCTTCTGACAGGTCACCGTTAGGCACGTCAAGCGAGAAGCCAACGGTGGTCGTAGCGAAGCAAATAGCGAATTGTAACAGTACGAAGAGAAAAACAAAAGCCGGAGCGCGGGCGCCGGCGATGGCGCGGGAGCGAAAGGCGATTAGCGCGTGCAGCGCCGCCAGCGGTCATCTCCATAATTAGCGCACAATTCCCGCGAGGGCGCGCGCGGCGGCGGGAGCGCTCTCTGCTGGCCGGGGGAGGGCGGGGGTGACGGATGACGTCTGCGGAAGTGCAGCGGTGTCGACTGGCGTTGCACCGGGTGCCCGGGAGAGTCGCGTTAGCGGAGCAATTGGCAGACGCGCGTCTCCCAGGCAGCGACGTCATGTTGGAAAACTTGAATTAGGGCAGAGTGTAGCTTGGTATTTTATTGATTGAGTGATGTTTCCCGATACATCAACTGCTATGGTCATTAGTCCCGTTAGTGTAGTGAATGTTGTATCATGATAGGGGGCAAAGTTCCTTTCTCACTAGATGGTGAGATCTGGCGCCGTCAGCTTGCCAAGGATTTAGCTATCCCATACGTATCTGCCCCACCGGGTAACACGGCCCGAACCGGGACCAGCTCTAATTTCTAGTCTGGTCCCCTGACGTGTGTAGTAGTGTAGTGCATGTAAGGGTAAGTATGTTTAAGTAAAGAGTCGCGGAAAGATCAAGTGCGGTGTGTAGCCCGTAACTTACATTCACCTGAATATTCATCGAAAAAAAAGGAAAACAACCTTTCAGAGCAGCTGGCCATTAGAATTCTCCCCCCATTCAACGGCTGAATTCGACCCAGTTAACTAGTGTCGAAAATCTTTCACCTTCGGGACTCGAAGCCCGGGACCTGACGTTAGGAGTCGCTGCAGAGACAGCGGCAATACTGGTGCAGCTGGGAAACTCCAAAACTCGTCTCTCGGGTTGAGCGCAACCGCCGAGTTGGAAGCGCAGTGCTTTGATGTTTCAGTGCGAGTTTGCGATTTCGAACTAGGCGTGGGAATGAAACGATCACGTCAGCCTTGTCCGTAAAGTCTCTCATGCCTTTTAAAGCCAATCACTCGTTTTCCAATGTTTCGACAGCACCGTCTTTCCAGAGATACTGTGCTGGTATATATATGATCATTCCTGATCAAGTAACGTATTGAAAGGTAAATTCTTCCACATTCGGGAATCTTTTTATCCAGGTGACAGTACGAGATTCACTGGCGCCTAACTGCGTGGAAATTCTGTTCTTGTACTGCTACTTAAGGGTCTGCCGAACTATTAATTGATGCCTTATTTTACGTGGTGAGACTCAGGTCATTAGGCCTGGTCTTCCGTCTGACCACGCAAATTTTGCTACGCTCGTTTCACCAATGGAGACAGAAGGTATTACTAGGGCGACGAAACAGTCTATTTGAATTTAGCCTGATTATTTGAATTGAAGATAGCCGGCTTTACTTCCCCTCCGAAGGAATTCGTACGAAGTATTTTTTCGCCCCTAAAAGTCCTCGGCTTCGACAGGCTTTGTACCGGTTATTTGGGTACAACAGTCCGATACGCTAACCGTTTCACCATTGACGCCATATTCCGGCGAATTTGCGACCTTCGGTGTCGCAAAATGAAACGTTCCGGAGTGCGCCGCGTAGTGTACCTGTGAGCTCCTTCGCCTCGAGGGTCAGCGAGAGACCCCTCGATCTCCTTCGGTTGGGGGGGGGGAGGGGCTGAGGACACCCTGGGGAGGGGAGGGGACGCGCTCATCAATTAACGCCTCGCATTGTGCGCGTGGGCGACGCGGCGATCATATCGCGGCCGCTGCACGCTGCCCCCGACGCCGTGCGACGAGGCCTTTGTGGCCTCGCGGGGGGGGGGGGAGCGACAGCTTCATTGCGGGCGGAGGGCTGCCGCCGAACGAGCCCCCTTGCGCTTTCTCGGATGGTTGCACGAAATATTGTGCCAGCGCTGAGAAGAGGTATGTGTTAATGCGTCAGTACAATTTTGAACGCGAAAATAAATGAACTTTTTCTACTCCCATTGTAGAACCTCATTCAATTGAACGAAGCATTTTTACTCCCGTTTCGTAGAACTTCATTCAGTTTTTTTCGTTTATTACGTCACAATAGATTTCTGGAGTTTACAAATTTAACTTCGTTTTATTTGTAGTTGACCTATTAATGGGGGTTTTAGTTACGATGTGGAGGGCAAACAGAGATCGTCTTATGATCATTTTTGTATTACATAAATGAAAATAAAATACGGTAGCTATTATTCTGTTGTTGGTGCGCATTACATTCAAGACAAACCCTTTTTTCATAATTTTAAGTATCCTATACGGGGTGCGAATTACATTCGCGTAAATACAGTAATTGACGGATCATTTGATATCGGAGGACTTGACGAGCGTTGAGCTTCCTCCGGTGTAACATGTTCGAGGACATGTGTTGACTTGGCGTACAATACTGCATGATATCTGATATAATCGTTGTCATTATTAAATGAGAATAATTATATCGGTAAATAGTTATCGTTATCAAAGTTTCTTGTTTTCCAGCCTGAAGAATTGACTTACGCATTTATGCTTTTTTTTTATTTAGAAAAATTTCTGATGCACAAGATGTTTCACAAATTGATATTTTCCGATAATGCAAAAAGAGTTTCGCTTATGGTTCGGTCAAATTAAGAAATTGAATTTTTCACAGACTGGTTTTTAATTACCTTTATGCATCTTGCGTGAGATTTTTATTCTGTTATTATTATACTCTTGAAAATTAAAAAAAATATATTCACGCTTGCTTCGCAGCTTTTGCTTTATGAGCTGACAACGAAATGTTTTACTAAAATACATTCCTCTGACCTAGACGTTGGTAGAGAACATTTGCCACATTGTTCTCTTGTGTCTTGAGTTGGTATTGTATTGAAATCGTAAAACGTTCTCAGCAAACGTTTCAGCATTTTCTCATTCCTTGCCTCCATCGCAACACTTGAGCGACGGACCTTCCGCGAGCCGAGTCCAGCTCCGCGCGGCATAATCCTGGTGCCGTGTAGCACACGTCGAGTGCAACGCTCGCCGGGCGCTTGTGTTTTATCTCGTCGTGCGAACATTGCAGCGAAGCCGCCGAGCAGCTTCTGCGCGCCGCTCTCATTTACCTCCCAACCGAACGTGCCAACGGCACGAGCCCCGCCCCCGCCCCGCCCACTCCCCCGCCCCCGCCCACTCCCCCGCCCCCGCCCACACCCACGCGCCGCACGCGCAGGTAGCCGGGCCGTGCGCGCGCGCCGTAAATTTTAGTTACCTTAAAAAGAGGCGTGCCTTCGCGTTTATGACCGCACCCCCCTCGCAATAAAAGTTAAAAAAAAACATTTTCCCCGTCCCCCTCCTCTTCCTCCTGCTCGCTGGCTGCCGCTCGGCCGCGCGCGCCGGCGGCCGAGTGTTTTACACCTTCCCTTTTAGTGCGTGCGGTTCCGGTTAAATACGCGCCCGTAATATTTCCATATCGCGTTTTCACGTGTCGCAGGAAATTGGGCGGCATCGCGGGGGGACGGGGCTGATGAGAGTGTGACGAGATGGACAGGTGACGAACCGTAAGCACATCACTTCAGAGAGGTCATATATAACTAGCTTAAGAATGAATGTGTGTAAAATAGGTTTAATTCGATATAGAGAATTCTAAAAGTTCTACAGGTATTATCCCTTTATTCACGTTTTTTTTTAATTTTAATATTTCTAGGATGAGGTTGGACGCAATTGTACTTTTCATACTCGATACTTCAATTGGTGAATTCAGTAGCATAAGAAGGATGAATGCTTGTTACAATGTCTCATAATTGGTGCATCTTTTCTATATTTTTTCAAATAGATAATTGATATTAAAAGCAATGCATCTTATTCATCTTATTTCTAAAAATGCTACAAAATTACGTGAAGGAAAATCGGGATGTTGATTGACCATTGATACTATTCATATACGTTTCATATAGAAAGTATATTTGACTTCAAGGTTAAAATGTTGCCGTGTTCTGGTAGCTTTTAGGAAGCGCACAAATTTTTGTTCATTCAAAATTGAAGACAAACTACGTCAAAGAGGCAAACTCGACCCGTCTTTGAAGTGGCGCCCTTCCGCCGCAAAGCATAGAAGCAAATCCCTTCTTCCTCGCCGGACGGAAGCAGCCCGGGTGGTCTCCACTTCCGATTTCTTCCTTCCCCGCGCCGGATCCTAAGCTCAAGGGAGCCAATGCGCGGTCGAAAGCGGGTGCCTGTGCACCGATAGCTTCACAACGGGCCGCATAGGCCGGCGAGGGAGAAGAGGCGACTGTCAGCTGGTTTTCAGGGCGCCGTCCAGCACCCATGGATCCCCACCTTTCCGGGCGGCCTGTCTAATGGCCTGTCTGGATGTCCTGTCTGGATGTCCTGTCTGGAAGTCCTGTCTTGATGTCCTGTCTTGATGTCCTGTCTGGATAACCTGTCTGGAGGGCCTGCCTGGATGGTCTTTCTGGATGGCCTGTGTGAGTGGGCTGTCTAGGTTGCCGGTCTGGGTGGCCTGTCCGAGTGGCCTTTAGGGGTAGCCTTTCTAGGTGGCCTGTCCGGGTAGCCTATCTCAGTGAGTCCTAACCTTCGCGAGTATTCTTTGTCGATCGTCAGAAGAGTAAGTTAGTGAGTAATGTGTTGATAACTTTAGGTTGTGGTAGTAATGCCAAGCGATTCGCTCAACTGTATCTCTGATGATTTAAATTCTGGCGTTATGTACCCATTCAAAATTCAGTTTTCGTTTCTGTAATCTTCTGGATATACCAACATTCCCTTACGTGCTTTTGGTTTTGAAATTTTGCTTTGCTCATCACAATATTCTAAACAAAACTTCGTTTTAAATTCAGCTAAAATTGTTTAAATAACACTTACAAAGCATGTTACGAAGCAAAATGCGAAATGAATTTGTCGCAGTCCTGGAAAACGTAACATTCACCGTAAATGTGGTCATGATCCCGCTTAAGCGTCCTTGTGTCTCCTTTCTCAGGTAAAGATCAAGTGAACCGCATTGGGGGGAAAGGCTGCGTTATCAAAACGGCCCCGGCCCAAGAGCTGTTACGCGAGGGAGGAACGGGCCGGGGGACGGGAGGGCGAATTAGGCGAGGGCCGCTCGGAGGGCAGCGCTGAGGAAAAGCTACGGCGACGCCGATGAGGAGGATTTCCGCTGGTGAAGAGTGCGCGCCGTGTGGACAATGGTTACTGCGGGGCGAATGGCGCCGCGGGGGCGGAGGGGAGGGGGAGGGGAGGGCCGTGGTCAGCGCTGATGGGGCTGGCGAGTAATGCGTTTCTCGTGCTGCCATCGACGCCTAAGGGCGGACGCCGCGCCCGCCGTGGCGTGGCCCATCCCTTCCCGGGGCGTTGTTTATGTAGCGGGCCCCCTTCTGCCTGCCGGCGCCGGCCGTTTCCCGCGTAAAAATGCTTGCTAACTGTCGCCGACTCGCCTCACCGCCCTCTGGGTGACACTGATGCCGTCGCCTGGACCCCTTTCGTCGGTCACTGACGCATTGATTGGCCGAAAGTTGGAATTTCGATTACGAATACTGGCTATAAAATAGACAATGTATTTTAATTCGCCATGCAATACATTTTCACATGATATGTAGCAAGTACATTTTTCAATATGCAGATCATTACTTAATAATGACGTAAATGTGTGCATATTTTAATAAATCCCTTTTCTAATAAGTGAAATCCCGTAGAAATTAACAAAAAATCTTAAGGGAAAGGCTAGTTTATTATTATTATTATTATTATTATTATTATTATTATTATTATTTATTATTAAGTTATTCAATGCATTTTCCACTTCTTGTACAAAAGGGTAACGAAAAAATTGGAGACGTTTTTGAGTAAATCTTATGTACTCGTACAAAATTTAATATACCCCACATTCCACTCAAAATTCCCCTAAAACCACTAATATTTTAAAATATTGAACATTACATTAATTAAAGAAGTAATTGTGGAAAACATTTAATTTCAAGATAGAATCTTCCGTAATGTAATTGTACCAAGGAATTAAAAAATGTCAGTTGTTTGTATTTGTCGAAAATTGAAGTATAACTGTGGAAATCGGGTCAGTGCGTTCTTATTAGATGTTGTTCACTCCGATCCTAGAAGGTATTTAAAGGAAAAAATGGAGCAATTTTTGAGAAATTTTGCAAATATACCAGAGGTGTCGTGTCAAGTTCATTCAAAATTTAACCAATTCCTTTCTCAAGAACAGGCCTTGAGACAGTCAAGATTAACAGGGGAATTTTAATTTTGTCGAAATTACGTTTTCCTAAGAATGGGTTTGTGAAGCTAGTGTCGTTCACTGACAGTGAGCTAGTCAGACGGAAGGAAGTTGAGAAAATTACTTGTTCATTATTAACGAACCACAAAAACGGAAATTCTTTCACTAAATATTAGAGAAATTAATTTAGAGGAGCAAGAACAATTTTTGTGTACGTTATCAAGGAACCACAAAACGCAATTTTATGTCGATATTTGTGTATTAAGGGGGACACAAAACAATGTATTTTGACTACAAACACGTTTAAGGAAGTAATTACTACAAGAAGGATCAAGATAAATTCTTTTTTTAATATCATGGCTTGACAGTAGTTTTTCAGTCGAAAGTTGTTTGTAGTCGCACTGTTACAAAACATGTTCTTTACTATTACTTAGTAAGACAAATGCTTCAATTTTTACACCAAAGAATTGATTCAATTTTAAACTTTTCGTAATAGATAATTGTGAAATATAAATGCTCAAGGAGTGTCAAATTTCTTCAGCAAGTGCAGTAGTTTGTAGTTGAGTCAAGATATTTAGAAATAGAGATACACTTAAAGAGACCTTAATATGTTCGTTGGATATTATTACCAAAAGTCTATAAAACCTACAGATTACATTTTTTTTAGTCTTGTAGTGTCCACCCCAAGAAAGCAGGACAGGTTCCTTGGGGTGGTAGAGTCTACTGTCGGCGTTCTAACGACCTTCCCGCCGTTGTGTTCTTGAAGAGAATGCTGCTACGTGGGTTGTCGGAAACTGAGAAGGATTTGCCTCCAGTGCCGTCGTCGCCGCGGAGGGATTTTCTATTAACCAACTCCGCTTTATCTCGAAGAGGAATGCGGGGAATTCTTGTGGAAGGGAGAGCCACGTGCTCCAGACCAATAACATTCCGATACGTCCGCCGCGCAGGCTCCCGAATGATTGGTGCCACCTTTCCCTCACTTCTCCTTCTTACGTGGCTTGAGGTGTTCGACATGGGACAGAAACTAAACTGCATTGTAAAACAACATAGTTCACAACAAACGAAGCTCCTTCAATAGTGGAGAATTTATATTGAATTGCTTTCTCATTCTTGAGAAAAACTGCGTCATTCTCCTTCAATTATTATTATTATTATTATTATTATTATTATTATTATTATTATTATTTGGTTTCGCGACTCGTCCATCATGGGGCCACTCGATACGTGCATCCCAGCGGGGCTCAGACATGATTATCGGGGTAGGTACACGTTACTTTTCTATGGGGGGAATCGGCAATTTAACTCTGATTTCATTTTATACCCCAGGGTTGTCAGTCCCGGGAATGGGGGTGAAATTATGATGATGATGGTGGTGGTGATGAATGATGAATGGCACACACAAACATACATTCACTGCAATCTTTCATCAAAGCTCTTGAAATAATGAAAATTTGCTGTATAAATGTATTTACAAATGTATTCAAGTTTTCTTTTCTTTTCATTTCGATATCACCATCGAATGTTTTAGTTTCGAATATCAAACCCCGTATACTTCTGTTTATTTTTTTTATTTCTCCTCCGGTATTGCATTTTATACTATACGACTCCTGTTTGTAAATGTAACTTTGTTCTTGTGGTGAAAACCAGTATTGAAAGGCCGCTTGAAATATAGGGATTTCAAAAATTGAGGAAAATAAAGTTTTAAAAGCACTCGCAAGCGCTCGACATTCCCCACTCAATCGCACTTTTAATGCCCGGGCCGCTGCAAATAATGGCGACATTACATCACCATTAGCCCGTAAATTATCATTGTTATCTGCCGGCGGCGGCAGAGGAGGAGTCGGAACGGATTTTAGCATAATTAGTGATGAAACTTCTCGAACGGCGGAGGCCTCCGGCGCGCGCCCCTTCTGTCTCGCATCCGCGCCGACAGCGCCGTCCTGTCGTCTATGTGGTTAAGTAGCGCATCAGCATTACGATTTGCGGAAATGGTTTTGCTTGGGGCCAAAATTTCATTTTAAAAGCGATTCGACTACGTTAATTTAATTCCCGATGGAGTTACTCATATCGAGGCGGTTGGGACTTCCTGAGGCGCCGGAGAGAATCGAATCCTCGAATCCAAGTCGATCCCTCTGCGCCTCGCTGGCCGCAAGGCAGCTCCTGCCCCCCCCCCCCCGTGTCAGCACCAGTTCGGTTCGCGTGCTGGTAATGCGACTTTTGCTGAATTAAATAAAAACTCCTTGTTGAATACTTCGGGAACTGTTTAGGTTTTGCAGATTAGATTGAGACGCAGTGACAACAATTATATTGGGGTTATTAGGCAGAAAAATCAGAAAATGCAGTGATATATCATCATATGTAATTAAGGGTCACTCGTTTACAATTTATAAGAAACTTCGAAAACAATTTACATTCACAAAAGATAATTATAAAAGCGACGTATTAACACTTAGTAGTGCCAAGTGTGTGGTGTGAAAATGCCAGTTTTCAGAAAATTAAATTACTAAAAATCTTGTGTTGAAAGGATTGAGGGAGGCGTTAAAGAGCATTTGCTTTGTTGGTGTATGGTAGAGAGAAGACGCAGGGCATTTTCGAGAAGACGAAAAACGCGTGCGAGGCTTAACGTCGATAATTACCTGCAGACGAATTGGGTGTTAATTTAGTTGTTAAATGATTACAGTGTTTAGAGTGTAATCTGTGGGAAAACGCGTGGGCAGTCGAGGACTCGTTCTTGCCCGCGGGCGGCGTCGACGTCAGGACGCAGGGGCTAATCAACGCGCCTCAATTTGCAAGGCTGATGTTCTGTATGCTCCATGGCCGTCCCGGCGCCCTCCGCATTGTCCGTAATTGGCAACGCCGCACCGCCCTTCCGCTCCCGCCTCCCGCTGCTTCTCCAAGAGACGCGTTGAGTTGCTAGTTCCCCCCGGCCGCTCCCCTTCGCCGCGCCCTCGCCCTCGCCCTCGCCACCGCCACCGCCACCGCCGCCGCGCACGAGCACCTTGCCAAGTTTACTGAGCCGACAAATTTCGCTCCGCACCCCGCTCCGCGCCTCGCGCCCCGCCCCGCGCCACGCCCCGCAGTGGCAGCAACGCCCCCGCGCCAGCGCGCGCTCGCGCGCCTCACAGTCGTAAAATGTTTCGTGTTAGAGCACGAAACTAGCGCACAGCAATTCCCTAAGTCAATTTTAAAATGACCGTCCAGGGGTGGTTGCCGCGCTGCCCCTGCGAGCGCCTAACGTCGTTTTCTATGCGGCTGCGCAGACGCAACCCGCCGTGCACGGCGGCGCTTGCGTTCGTTTGAAACATTAAAGTTACATTCGCGTTTCTTCGAATCCTTTTAAAAAGGGTTATGTTTTCTTGAAAATGCGTGTTCCTCGTCCATGTAGGATTGTGCCTTGATGTTTCTGGATATCACTGTTACTCCGGCGACATGATTCTTTCTAAAATCATCAACATTTGAAACATTTATTTAAACTACTTTTATAAACTGGAACGAGTGTTCAAGCAAAAGTGCTGTCCACCGTATTTGAAAAGCAATGTTTTTTGAACTCTGTTATTCGGTACAGTTCTTCCGAAAAAGATATATAAAACACAATTTGCTTCCGAATTTCTGATAATTGATGGTTTGTTACGAGGTACACTTACAAATATTCATTTCTGTACGCAATTTAGAGTCTACTGAGCAAAAAGGAAAGAAGTATTATATACCTGTAATAAATTTTGTGTATCAGCTTTTGTAGCAGTGTGGATCAGGTTTTTCATCCACTTCCTTTGATATGGAAATGTTTAGATGACCCCATTTTTGCTTCTGGTCAAAAAGGTAGCTTCACTACGCACATTTTTTTAGCTCTTTTTATGCACAAGTAGGAGTAGCGTTGACGTGAGTGTGTGAATTCCTATTTTATTAGTAGTACTTTAAAAAGTAAGTGTATAGTTGGCTCTCGGGAAATCGTATACTTCCTTCACGTTCTGGATACCCAACTTACACTGGAAAGCTTGTTCTAATATATTTATTTATACTGCGATTGCTGTAACTTTGTCCCTTGAGGACCGTCTTCACGATGGAATATGTCACGATATTGCGCGACGTTCTCAGTCGTGCTGCCAGATATCGCATGATCGTCACCGTATCAAGTACTTGCGATCATGCGACTTCTAGCGGCGCGCCGCGGTGTGGCGAAGAAAGACGCGAAATGCCGTGTGATATTCCATCGTGGCCATAGGGGCTTGAGGGGCGGAGTTAGAAAAATCGCACTATACCTCCTCATCGTTTTCCTTTCTCTCTCCTCCCTTAATCGCCACTATCATGCTTTAATAGATGTCCATAAACACGAAATGGCCACCATTCAGGGTCGTCGTCGCAAATTAAAAAAATGCAAAGAGGAATTGTGCAGCGCTGCAGCGTGAGGCGACCCGCGCAATTGCCTCCTGCCCACCGAAAGCGCATTCGTCGGGGGATGGTCGGGGGATTGGCGGGGAGGCGAGGTGCACGGAGTGGAGGGCGGAGGAGGAATTGGCAGCCGTGGCAATGGGCCTACTGGGACGAGGCGAGATCGCGGGTCGACGGCTGTTGGGGCGGGAGCGGCGCGTCGTGTTTGCACCGCAACGCCGCGAAGAGCTCTGTGATAGCCGCGCCGTCGCGTCGTAGGGAAGTGAATAATGTCGTGTGGAGAGACAGCCGCCAGTGACGTGTCGCCCGGCGAGGGGGGGGGCGCGGTCGACGGCTTCCATTCAATCGCCGTCTCGGTGCCGTCGAAGCGTTCTCTGTTCGATGCTCGTGGAAATTTCTGCTGGGCTTTCAAAATACCAACATGTCATAATGTGTTGCAGATACCATATATACATTTATTTTGATGTAGAATTGGTGTGTTTGTTGTAAATAGTTAACTTTCAACACTATTCTTTCACACACACTAACTTTCAACTAGCCACATTCAGTTCTATTATTTATGTCTATTTATTTATTATCTATATTCAACATTATCACCTAGTTTATAAAGGAAAATAATTCAAAACTATTTTTTCGGACTCTTGATTGTAATTTTTTTTGGATGCATTTGTGCGTAACATATTTGTAATGCTTGCGCCATCGATTAACCAAACAATGCACGGATGAGGACCATTCGCGCTTATCTCATTTTCAGGGTTTATATATATTCAGAAGAAACTAGCACAACTTCAATATTTTTCTTCGCGATGCCATTGTCTCGATCGAAGCTGTCTCGGCTTCATACCACTAGTGATGCTAAGAGTCGTTTGACGTCATTCGAGGCTGCTACGGGCGGGGGTAAGGCTGGTGCACAGCAGAAGGCAGTCTGTGAAAGGCGAAGCCACAGGATAGTTGGTAGGTGGGCAGTTCTTATTTGACATCGCAGGCCTCCACCTCGTTGTTTCTTGCAGCATCGAAGAAGTCCGATGTATTCTAGGCACCGTTTTTCGATATCTTCCCTTCTTGTTTCGCTTTCTCTTTCTGTCCTGTTTCTTTTCAATCCTTTGCAAAGCATCCCAAATTTGAAGTAGTCGGAGCAGAATCTTTTCGTATTCTCCGAGTATAAAGAAGGCCTCCAAACGTAAAGTCGGAGGGTGGGGACGAGGGCCCGCGCGACGGAGCTGTCAGCGGGTGAAGTGACAAGTGCCAATCTCACGGCGGCGGCGGCGACGAGGGCGCCCGCCCCTGCCTCTGCCCCTGCCCATGCCCATGCCCCTGCCTCTGCCCCTCGCGCCCAGGTCGACGCATCGATCGTTCCAACACATCTACTCTTTTTATCGCCCCTCCCGACCGCCTCCTGCGCAGCTTCGATTTGGCCGATGCGCCTGGCACCTTCAAGATCTATCACCCGGCGCCTGCATCTACATCGCATAATTCGCGTCTGGGTGTTTGTGCTTTGGAGCCGGGCTCCAGACACCCCCGCTCGCCTCTCGCGATGCGTTCGTGGTCTTCTCCCGCGGAGATCGGATGCGTTTTAAACATTCGAATCACTTTTTTTCTTGCTTCGAGCGTTTCACAGTAAATTTTTCATTCTTTACCACGTGCAAAATATGGTTCCGTTTTGTTTTTATTGTAATAAAAATGATCATATTGCTTCTATTGTTGATAATCATCTCACGCTCTCCTGCCACTCTCAGAAAAAAGTGTTTTAATTGAAATGAAATACGACTGCATGCAGAACTCTTGTTTTCGGCGCCGAGCGGCCGCTGGGAAGAAACTGTATCCGCGCGGTGATCGCAGGGCTGGTCATGTGGCCTTGGGACGCCCTCCTGCTGGGACGCTGCCTGGCGGAATACAATTGAATTAAAGTTAATAGTTAAGTGATGCTGGTCGCATTCCACCCCATGCGCCGCTGCGTCCTTATTCCTCACCCTCCCCGCCAGTGCTACCAACTGTGGATGGTGGTTTACTGCGGCTGCCGTCGGCGCCGAAGCCCTCGACCTCCGACGACCTAATTCGGAATTAATACAGCGCCTGCGAAGCTCTAACTGGGCTTCTATTCGACCCCAATTATTTTCGAGTTATGAAAATATTCGTCGGATTTGCGGGTGATTTGCAGACGACCCTGAACGAATTTTAAACGCGGCCAGCGCTCCTGTCGGTGGGACGTGAACTCACATGTGGGCGCCGCCTTTGTGGATGCTCACGTTCGTAGATGTGAAGACTGTTTCGTTATAGTTCAGCGATGTATGGGGGTCGTCGCACTAAACGCAATCTTTTTTAATGGACCAGTTAATAGTTATATTAGAAGAGTGTGTAATTGGTCGCCAGTTTGTTTTGTTTAATCAATTCTGGTTTCTTGATATTTTTTTAATGCTTTAATGCACTACGTACATGTAGGAAAGAAATAAAATTCCAGCACTTTTTTCACTCCAGTGACTTTTGTTCATTGCTTATGCACCTCGATATTATAACCATTCTTGTTGGCATTTTTATAAATAAGTTTTCTTTTCAATTTTAATTTCTTAGAAATGAAGATGTTTCGTGTAATCTGCTGAGCACGCTCGGAATTCTAATCACAACGTATCTTTCGTGAATCTCACTTTCGAGAGCAGCAACGCGAGCTCTCGTGCCACACGTTCGCCTCGAAGGCGCTCCAACCCCCACCCCCGCCCCTTTTGCCGCCGCTGCAATTTCGCTCGAGTAGCGACGCATACCTCGACGCGCCACGCCGCGCCACGCCGCGCACTCCGGGAGAGTTCTCGAATCGAATTGACGTCATAGGCCCGTCCAAGTTGTCGATGCGGCCGGGCAGCTGCAAACTTTGTGCACCGCTGCGCCTGCCGCTGCCGTCGCCGTCGCCTCCTCTAACGAGATTGTGCAGGACTCCCGCGGAGGGGGAGGGGGTTCCGTGGCGCGAGATAAGCCCACCGCGCCGCCCGCACGGCGCTTGCGCAGGGCTGCCAACTTCTCGGGGCGCCCCATCTATCCGATTGCAAATCAAAAGACGGAAACTTGGAATGTAATTGCTAGAGATACGCGTTTTCCTCCGGATGTGCAAGTGTGTATGAAAAAGATCGGCCATGCATTTCATGATTTTGTCACTCTTTATCTTTAAATTCCAGGTCAGACGAGAATTTCTTTTTTATTCCGGCACACTCAAGAACACGGTGATTATAATGGAAGTAGTGTACAAGATCAATAGTTCGATCAGCGCTGAGTGCCAGAACGCTGGCAATGTTGTTGGAGAACCCGTGGATAACACCAGATGTGTCGTCGACGTGACGTTCCATAGTGATGTGACAGAATGGGCACTGTGGCCGTTAACTTGGCTTTTCTTAACTGTTCCTTTTGTATTCTTTCGTATTTCTCAAGCATCGCTTTGAGTCTTTCTCGTGCATTTAACAAACCTCTGTAATGACATATACGCCCATATTCTCAATACCGTGTAATACGAGAATTATCGTCGAGTCCAGATAATTCGCGAATCAAAGCAAAAATCGTTATTCACGAGGCAGGATCGGTTGCGATTCGCGGATTAGACACCCCGATTTCGATCCGTGGGTTATACCTCCGATTTCTGCGTATAATTCGCGAATTGCACTTGGTTGCCATTGGCGACCCTGTTAAACAATACAGACGACTCCGCCAAGTACGATTTGTTTGCTGTTGAATTTATGGAATGCGTTTGAAATAAAGAGAAACCCCCTCTATTTGCTTCCTTTCCGTCATCAGTAATATAAATCATCTCAGTAGTCAGTTACATGCTGAATAATTTTGAATAATATTGTTTCAAGTAATGGGTTCAGCAATTATCTTATTTTATATTATATAATTTGGACTTATCATTCTATCAGTGCAAGTTATTTTTTAATAAATCACATTATTAGCTTTTGCTTTCAATAAAAGGTATGGTCATAGTTTATCTTACTTTCATCTATTAGAATATCTTTTTTAATTTTTACATTCACTATAGGAGATCATCAGAAATATATACTTGCAACACCCAAAAAAGTGTAGATATTGTTAACATAATCAGGCAAACAAATGGTCAAGGAATTTCAAGTTAAATATTTGAATAAACCATAAATTCAAATAAATTGAAATGGATTACAAGGGTTTAAAGAAAGAATATAATAACAATTAGACAAAAATGCTACTAAGTAGATCCTTAGTTAAATTGAATTATAAGTTTTTTCATTTGAAGTAAATAAATAAAACTGAATGCAATTAACATATATTTGTATTTATTTCATTAATGTAGAATATTGAAACAGAAACTTTTCTGGTAAAAAAATTATAATTTTCACAAATTTAATGCCCAAATACAGGAATATTACTGAACTCTATGTTATAAACACAATAAACAAAAATAAAAAAGAAGAAACATAGCAAAATATGCTGAATGGTTTCAATGAAATGAATATTTTATTCCTTTGCTAACCATTTGGAGAACAAATATAAAATCTCAAATTGCTAAAAACAAACAAATAAAGGATGTAGTCCAGGTTTGATTCCATCACTAATTTAATGTGTAGACAAAATTTAATTTTTTTTAAGAATGAATTGTTCGTTCATCATATCTTGATAATATTCAAATTTTAGGTAGATAAACATTGCATCCTCAACTCATGTTCCTTCATAAACACAAATTCTTCTTGATGCTTTAAGAATGTGGAATCCTTGAGGTAATGTTTGCATTCCTGGGAAGTAGATACCATTCTCATAATTTCTGGTCCCTCTCGCAGCTGCTGGTACTGGTTATCTATCTCTGGCATTTCCTATTTGGAAATAAAATATTCATTTTGAAGGATATCTTTATGAGTCGCTTTTTCTAAATATGAATATTATTTCATAAAGAAATGGTCCATTCATTATAGACAATCAGGTGATAATAAAATATATTTCATACAAGGTTGAAGTTTGTACATAAAACAAAGTTGGAGTTTTTACAATGTTTCAGAGATCATTTGTCTCCATCATCAGGTACTTTTTGGCTTATATTGGATATAAGTTTTGAGTTTGTGAATCGTAAGTAAGTAACTTACTTTATGTACAAACTTCAACCTTGTATGAAATATATTTTATTATCACCTGATTGTCTATAATGAATGGAACATTTCTTTATGCAATGAAGAAAGGCAATTAATAAAAACTTATGAATATTATTGACATGAATATGATTGTAGAAATTGTAAAATAACTGGTTTCATCACTGCCAACAAAAGCTTGCTGATAATAAAGGAACTTGTTTCATTTATCTACAATGTCAACAATATGTCACAAATCCATCAACATTATAGTAAATATCACCAAAGATGAACTTCAGGAAACATCAGCGTTTCAATTCATTTACAAATGAGAGTGTAGAATTAGAATAAAAAAATGAATAAATGAAAATAAATTATGCACTCTACAAATGCTTTAAAGGTAGGTTCGGTTGTTAAAAAAAATGATAATACAATTACTAGAAATAAACAAATTGAAAAACCAAAACGATTTTGTTTTAATTACTTCCCTTATACAACAGATCTTAAATTTTTTAACAATCCTAAGTTAAGAAATCCAACCCTGCAATCAGTCCAAACATAAATAATATTCTAAAAGAATTTTTGATACTGGAATCCCAATCTAATTTAGACTATGCACGTTAACAATATGCACAATCTATTTATAGAATAGTGGTATCATATATTATAAGGCAGATCAATCAATATTGATTGTTGACATTTAATTAATCTTTCTTTAAATTCAATGATATTATAAAATGTAACTGAATTTTAAAATTCAATATTTTTTATATTTAGCCTACATTACATTTTCAGTAACGAAGTAACAATAATCTGCTTCAGCTTCCAGAAATAGAAGGGTATTTTTCATTATACAAGTATATATTACTATGGATTCAGAGAAGCACAAACATAAATATGAATTAGTACATTTAACAATAAGATTTCATAAAAATGTGCAAATAATATTTTTGGAATCTATGTGAAAACCAAAGAATGTTTTATATACTATTTCACATTTATTCCAGTATGTCACACCAAAACAAAAATAAAATTTTATTTTGTATCTTCTGAAGAAGACAAAATAACTTTGACATCTGGGCAGGATTACTTGTAATCTTTGAATTTATGACAATTATGCTGAATTTGTTTCTGTTTTATTAAAAGACATGGTTTATCATAACGTTTTATTATATACATTTCATTTTAAAAAATTGTGCAAATATTACTTGCATTTGAAAGTTCCATGACATCAGATTTGATTTGATTTTTGTTTGGTAAAACCATGGTTTAGGGTAGCACGATTCCTTTGAAGATAGTCTTGACTTCCAATGAGGTGAAATTATTTTATTAGTTGCACTAAAAACTACTGAAATAACTTTTGCAGTCCTTCACCAGAGCACAAAGTATCAATCAAAAATATTTGTAAAACTCTCGGTAGAGCCCCAATACTGTTGTTTTGAAAATTAAATACACAACTTGCAAGGTAAATAAACCAAAAACACTTACTTTGAGTCATATTAACAGCCGTTTCATATCCCAAATCATAGTCACATGCAGTACGTTCTTCAGGCGGATGAATGCAGTAATTTTCCCATCCAATTAAGTACACAGCGTTTCTTCAGCGTACACAGCTGCTTCTATCATTGTAATTAAGAACTTTATTATCACGCCCGCTTTTTAAACAATTCTTTTCACGCCTTTATAGTTGTTCTTAAACTGCTGAACAATACTTACTGTGTTGAAATTCGTTTGCAGGTTATGTGATGCTTCTTTTTTGCTTTTGTAACTTTGCTTACAATAGTATTCGCGTATTTGTCATTGACAATTGTAAAAATATCAATTTCTTAAATAGAAATGTTAGATTGGTTGGCCCTGGATACATTTCTCAGTACGCGAAGTGGACATTGGAGATCGCGTTTGAAGTGGCGCTATTACTAATGATTACAAACAGAACCACGACATCGAGATACTCCACAGCCAATCATATTTACTGTAACATTCTGGCCAGGGATAACCCTCGAATCCGTCAATTCTCTGATGACCGCGGCTTGTGAATAAGAACAATGAGTTATCCGAGTGTTAACCTAATCCGCGAATTCCTCGATTCACAGATTATTTTCGAAGTAATCCATGATTGAGAATACGGGCGATAGTGTACGTTTGCTATGTTACGCAAAGAACATGACGGTCGCCAGCACATTCAGAGCTACGTAATAGTTCTGAAACTAAAATTATTATTGGCAAATATGTGTTTTGGAATCAAGTGTATGTGTAAGTAAGTAATTACTCAGCCCTTTCAAGCAATGTGAGTGATTACTCACTTCTTGTGAAACTCATTGCTGTCTACTTCGAAATGTTTTAAAATTGAGAAAAAACTTAAAATTGTTCTATAATAATTAGACTGTAATTCAAATGAAATTTTCGTCATCGGGTGTGTTTAGTACAATCCTTTTAAAAAAACAATGATAAATTAGATAATTGCAATCAAATAAAAAAATATTATACCCTTTTGTTGACGTAATGAGACCATTAAATAATCACGTATATAAATACGTAAAATTAAAGTTCACATTATTTATTCTTTTCAATTTTGCGTATATTCAGTTAATGACAAAAGCATAATGTTAACTATAATCAATAATAAAAAATTGCATTAAAGCAACTTCACGTTCAGAATTTTACTTTTCGTTTCTATTTGCAGAAAATCCGGTATTATTTGCTATTGAACATTGCAAATCCGATTATATGAGCTACCAACGATCCTATATAAATTCTATTTCTGATATTTCCTTACAGAATCGTGGCGATTGAAATGAATGATCTAGATTTCAAGTTTGAAAAATTGTGTATGGGTGTGTATATATATATATATATATATATATATATATATATATATATATGTGTGTGTGTGTGTGTGTGTGTGTGTGTGTATGTGTAATTGTATATAATTATACACAATTACACGGTAACAGCAATGGTGCCACTTTTCCTCGAAGGTCTTCTCCTCTCTTCCGCGTATTATCGTCATTGCCTTCGCATCCGTGTCATTCCATGTTCCTTTTCATTTTTCGCTGCCCAACTCCGTTCTCCCTGGCATTCGTGATGCCCCACTTCATGCATCGCTCTGTCGGGGCTCCCGCGGGCCCGAGCCCGGGGCGGGGGTGGGGGCGAGGACAGTGAAATTGTAGAGGGCGGGGCGGGGGCAGTGAAATTGTCCCGCTGCGGGGGCGAAGGGGCGCGCTGAATGTGCAGCGCTGCGGCGCGGGCGACGTCTCCCGTGCGGCGGGCGGGGCGGGGCGGGGCGGCGAGGGATGCCAGCCACGTCCTGCGCTAAATGCTTGGGCGCATCAACCGCGCGACGCGACGTGTCGCGGCCGAGGGGAGCGTCGCGCCGACCACCTCTGGGGCCTTCGCCCCATCACTCTGTACCCGATACTCGCCCTGCCCCTCACCTACCATCCGTCGTCGCCCTCAGCCTCTCATTCTACCGGTAGTGGGACCTACAGCTTCCCGACTCTCGAGCCGTGTCTGTTGCCCATTTCTTCCACATTTTTTCTCGTCTCATGATGACTCGTGTTATCAAAACCTGACCGCAAACATTGCATGTTCCGTTAGCAAATTGAGCGGCAGTGGCGCAGCTCATCAGGCATTGCCTGGCGCCCCAAGCGGTCCTTGAGCTTTGCCCCTTCCCCGCCACGCCTCTCCGCCCCGCCCCACCACGCCCCGTCCCGTCCCGTCTCGCCCCATACCACTCCACTCCTCCCTGATTCTCCCCTCCCCCCCACACCGCCCTGCCCCGCTCTTCACCGCCTCGCTCCGTCCCATTCCGCCCCGTCCCGCTCTACCCCTCCTCTCTCCGTCCCACCGTCCCGCCCCGCTTCACCCCGCTTCTTCCCTCCCCCCTCTCCGCGTAACTCCACTCCGTTCCGCTCCTCCCCGCTCCACCCCCCTGTCCCGCCCCACTCCGTTCCCTCCCACAGCGTCCCTTCCCGCTCCACCCCGTTTTGCAACGCCCCGCCCCTCCTCCACTTCCCGCCCCGCCCCACTCTCCTCCGCCCCGCTCTTCCACATCTCCCCGCCCCGCCTGGCCACCGCGCCTTCTGCAGCTTCGTCTTTTGGGCTCCTTCACGCTTTAAAATAGCGCTCGAACGCGGCCTCTCGCCCCAATTTGCTGCGGACCATTCCGAGGAGGAAGCGAATCGAATTTCAGCCATAAACTTGAAGTATGCAATTAACAACTGAAACTCTCCAAGTTGTAAAGCGTCAAACGAACTACATGCTGTTCATTGGGAAAGTGGAAATTAATTAAAAATTTCAAGAGATTCTTGAACACGTAGTAATAACATCATCATTTGCTGCAAGGCATTATGTAAATGATAATGACATAATGACTATACACAACATAAAGAATCTAAGGAAGCAATTCTCTAAATACATAGCGAATAGTACTTGTGACGCTTAAAAACGTTTGAACATTCTGCTTTATCTCTAAGATGTATAAAAAAATTATATGTTAACAAAAAATGATTTTCTTTTGAAGTTCCGAGGATTATCAGATCGCCTATAGTTGCTATGAATATATTATTTTTTCCATAATATTACTTAATTCATCAGTGTCCAATGGATGGAAGCTAGGTTCGTTCTTTCTTCTCCTTCTTTTTCGTTTTCTTCTTCTTCTTCTTTTCTTCTTCTTCTTCTTCTTCTTCTTCTTCTTCTTATTATTATTATTATTATTAAAATTCTTTAATCACGTGCATTTATTCCAATATAAAATTGCAATACACTATATAATCATTATTGAGGGTTGCATTAAATAAAAATTATAGACATGTGTGGTAAACATTTGCGTACTTAGAAGATTTGACTGGAAACTCGGAATAACTCTGAACGGCTCCTTGGCTCGGCTGCCGTGTGCACAGGGCGCGGCGCGGGCTGTGGTTGCTCGAGGGAGCGCGGAGTCGACACTTCGAGGGACACATCTGAGCGCATTTTAATTCCGCCCTGCACCCGGGGGGGGGGTGAAGGAGCTCTGCGGTGGCTGAATGCCGTGTAGTTCTGAAAGGCGTCACGGAGGCTCGGGGCAGCACATGTCAGCCGCGAGGGGCGGTCGCATCGACTGCGCCCCTTCGCCTCCTCCTCCTCCTCGATCCCCTTCGCCCTCGCCCCCTCCCCTCCCCGCCCCCGCCCCGTCGCCATGGCGACGTTGAAGCCGCTCGTCCCGCGCAGCGGGGGGCCAAAAGGTAACGCGGTGGAGCTGTGACCAACAGCAAATCATAGCAAGTTGCCAGTGGAAAGCCGGAGGCGAGGGCGAGGCGAGGCGAACCGTGGCGGGGCGGGGCGGGGCGGGGCGTCGGACCGGAGCGCCGGAAGGGCGAGGCAGGGGAGGGGAAGGGCGGGGAGGGAAGAGAAGGGACGGGCCACTGTGCGCTCCCGAATTGAACGTCCTGGGAAGAGGATTAACTGCAGAGCGAGTCTATCCCTTCCTTCAATAACGCACCAGTCTTCTGTATAATAATTATTACGGAACGCGGCGGCGCTGCGCCGTGTCCCTCCCCCCTTTTTGGAATTAGAGGAGGGTTCAAAAGAAGGGAGCGCGTCCCCCAGCTCATCTGCGCTGGCCAGCGTCATCCGCCTGAGCCGATTATCGGGAACAGTGTCATTTCGTGGCTAGGATCCCTCCGTTTCCGCCTCCCCTACTCGCTAATGCTTTCTTTTATATAAAAAAACAACCCCACCTGTATTGCGCAGCATCAATGGGGATGTATGCCGAAGCCTCTCTTCTGGCCTCCAAAAAGGAATATTCGCTTCACTTTTTACGTACTATATTTCGTGCGTTGATTAATGACGAATCCGGTCGGGATGCTCTTTTTGCTGAAAAGACGCGAGCACAAGGTTTGCGATAGATATTTTTAACATTTCGGACAGGAAAAGATAAAAAAATACTGCTAGTGCTTAATCTAATAACTACTCTACTACTAATCTGTTCAATTATTTTTATTTGTAATATTTCAACAACTGTTAATGTGGTTGCAGTTTTCTAATTAGTGTAATCGTGCATTTGTCTACGTGGTTAAATATTGGACTCCCCTCATTCCCGTATTCCTATTTCCTTCTAACATTAGAGCTCTTCATAATTCTAACACACAAAATTTAATGTACGAGTATGTTATTTACAACTCCACAGGTACCCTTCATTCCCATACCTTTCCAAACATTAAAAAATTCTTACGTAGATGTACTCGTTTAGAAATTTTGAATATTAATTCCATAATTATTTTGCAATAATAAAATGTATTCAGTATCACTGTTCTCGACTTAATTGTAAATGTTCAAAAAAATGGGGGATGTAAGTTTAAACTTTTCACTAGAACTTGTAGAAATAGTGTTCCTCCTAATTCACGATTCTCCTAATTAAGTTAATTGTTGTATGTTGTTACGACATTTATATTTGTATTCATAAGGTTAGGTTCTTACTCTTCTTATTGACATTATGTGGTAACAGCAAATCCTGTTTTAACTTTTCAGCTTTTAAATATACTTGTCTCATCAGTGAATTTGTAGTCAAACTTATCAGTTCCTTATGTAATTTTATCACGCAATACACGAACTTCATAATTAATATTCACACTTTAATTATGATTTCAGTGTGCGTCAAATTTGCGTAATCACTGCTTATAGTTTTTTGCAAGAGAACACTTCGCGACCTTCGCGTTATCGCCAAGGGCAAAACATTTATTGTGGTGCGGTGAACTTCCCTTCACGTCGGCCGAAGATGCAGGCGCTAGTTCTTCAGGCACCGCGTACTACTACAGTCCAAGGGGCATCGGCTGAGGTGGCTCAAGGCATCAACTGATGAGACTGCAGTGGCTCTGACCGGGAGGTCCTTGGGTCCGAGTCTCGACGGCGCCAGGATTTTCGACACTAGCTGCATAGCTGGATCACATTCAGTCGCTGTGTGGAGGAGAATTCTAGCGGCTGACTGCTCCGATCGGTAGTTTTCCGTGGTTTCTCCGATCAACACCAGGCGAATGCAGTACCCTAACAAACGGACCATGGACCGCGCGCGATCTTTCCTTCCTTTATCTTGTCCTATTCTCACCCCCTTACATACATGTCCTACACTACCACAGTTATCGGAAACTCAGAGCTTGACCCCGCTCTCAGAGATACCTGGTTGCGGAAAACCCCGCAAGACGGCGAGTATGTCGGCGCCGGATCTTACCATCCAGCGAATGAAGATCATCGCCACATTCCACCCTGAACATTCACGACACTTTCGGGACTAAAAACCTTAGCAGCTGACGTGCCCGGAAAAATCAATCAATCCATAGGGAGCGGTGTGCTGACATTTCGCGGAGAGAGGGGGTGACTACAGCCCCGTCACGCCCGCGCTGCGCAAGGGAGAAAATTTGAATGGTTTGCAATGGTGTGCAAATGTCCTTGCATTGGAATTTCATTGAATCAAATACTTTTTTAAATTTCGATTATGCAAATAATAGTAGGTAGCATATGGCGAAACATCTATCTGTCTCGTGTTCCATGCGGCGTGGTGGGGACGGCATCTGTTATTGTCGGCCGAGTTCATATCCTGAAAATCTGTGGCCTGGAAATTAAAGTGGCTGCCATCGCAATTGGAAGTGCGAATCTGGCATGGTTATTAGTTTTTTTGTGCTACCTTCAGCACTGGACTGGGCAAACTGGCATCGCGCCCCTCCAACGTCTGATGCTTCCTCTCCACCTTCGCAAAACGCAGCCGTTGAGCCCCTGGTCCCCTGAGAAGGCACCCGAAGAAGTATGAACGCAATGAAACTCTTACGAAATGAATATTAATCCAGAACTAGCAATCTTGATGATTGCATTAAGGGGAGAAGGTACCGTGAAATGGATCAAATTATTGATTTTAGATTTTTTGGCTAAGTCAGTAGTTCAAATCTTGCTCTGTGCAATTATTTTTTTTCTTCTACGACCCCTGGAAGTCCCTGTAATTCTTATTTAAATGTCCAACTGCGTACGAGCCACGCCCCCTTTTTTGACACATGATTATTTTCCAGTAATTTTTGACGCATGTTCAGTTGTTAATTAAAACATACTCTTATTCAGATATTGGTAGCATTGGTCTTGTGATAATCTAGATATGGAGCAGGAGTGTCCTAGTAAAGCAGTGTCTATTACAGACTTCTTCGTATACCGAAAGTACCTTTTCTCAGAAAGTTGTTCACAATTTATTAAAATTTACAGGATACATTTATAATAGTATTGTCAATAAATTCACACTTTTATATAAAACTTCAATATCAAAAAATATTTTTAAAAACGCCACGCCTCACCCCGCCCCGCCGCGCCCCGCCGCGCCCCGCTCAGCCCCGTTCCTCCTGTCTCCACCCCGCTCCACCCAGTTCCGCCCCGTTCCCCCCGGCTTCGCTCCGTCCCGCCCCGCCCCGCCCCGCCCCGCCTCGCCCCGCCCCGCCCCGCCCCTCCCCGCCCCGCCCCGCCCCGCCCCGCCCCGCCCCGCTCTCCCTCGCGGAAGGTCCTGCAATGCCACACTTTTGTAATTTTGAGATTTCATTATCGGGTTCCAGTGGGTGAGCGCGCGGACGCGGAATCTCTGGGGATCGGGGGTGGGGGTGGGGGGGTGGAGCCACTCCCGCGCTCTGGGGGAAATATCTCTCGAAATGTGGCGCTCCACATCTTTTCCGCAATTTGTAATGCAGATATTGTCGTCTTCGCGGAGCAAAAGCGGTGCCGGGCCGGAGATTTGTGTTCGTTGGCTTCCGTTCTGTTCCACTTTTTAGCTGCAGCTCTGCTCCCCTCTGTCTTTTTCCCTTGGCGAAGAAATAGTTCCCTTCAAGACTATGAAATATAGGAATTACTCTGGCCTAACGTAATATTGTAATCACGGAGAGTTTATGAACCAGGATGATTTTTATCGTCTGTTTATTTGTAGGAGGACTGTTTTATAAGGGAGTCTTGAAGGTATTTAGTAAATATGTTGACACTAAAAATATTTACTTCTGGAAGTGATGATAGTTTTTTTCAATATATTTACGTATCAATAGAATCTATACAATGAGACTTGTTTAAACAATGTTAGTGAAGAAAAAGTGGTTCCAATGATAGTTATTTACTTTACGAATGAGTAAAATAAGTCCCTACTTGTGAGTTGGTTGTTTATTCACGAGCGATTTAGCGCGTGTACTCTTTTCTGGCAGTGAGCATGATGACGAATAGTGTTGCTTTGATTTGCTGGTACATTTTAGATGAACATCCCTGTTTTTTGTTTGTTTTGTGAGAAAATGCAAGATATTCCTCAATTTATTAAAAATGAAGCTTCTAATATTGTGGAAGGTTTACTATCAAAATCGAAAGAAATGTATCTGAAGAATACGATTGTTTTAAGGAGTGAGGGAAAGAAAACAATATTAATAATTAACTTGTTTTGCTGAGAAATAAAATACCAATACTTAAATGTAGGTGCGTATGAATGAGGATTATACTTTGTTGTATGGTAAGTCTGTGTGTATTATGAAAATGAAATATATGAAAATGTAGACAATACATGTATGTAACTTCGTGCCTTTCTATAAAATACACACGGAGAATTCGATACCCCAAAAAATGTTCTAACAAACTAGCACATCTTGAAATTTGTATGATCAGCCTCTGATTACATTTTCTTAAGTGAGAAAGTAAGTTTTTGAAGAAAATCTTCCTTTAAACAACATTGGTAACTTACGATATTGTTCTGATGTTTAGGTTGCGGAGCCACAGAAGCTTATAGATGCAAATAGCTGTATAATAAAACTATTGACAATATTCAGAATAAAGGGAAACTCATGAATGTGACTATCCACGCACGAAAACATATAACAAGCAAGTTTTCACTGCAATGACTGATAAAGAAATGAAAGGCGAGGATTTATTTAGAAAGAATTTATATTTACGACCGAAACAAGTTCAGCATCGTCATTTGTTTGTGTCTCTGCGAAGGGGGAATGTACGATTCAGCGCGTGCGTATTAATAGCTTTTGTAAGATATCCAAAACCGTCGCAACATATCTCAAGTTAGAACAACCAGAAATATACGCAGGTTATTCTCTGCGTCATTCTTCGGCAACTCTTAGCAGAAACTGGTACAGATACAATTCCTCTCAAACGCCTTGGTAAAAGGCGAGGGTTATTGAGGATTGGTTATTGAGGATTCGTTAGATCAGAAAGTAGAAATAGATAGGCGAATAATGGATGGCGATGTACTGGCTAGTACGTCGGCAAATGCTATGGGAAATATTACTATACAGGTTACAAACAAGAAAGAGGTATTTTTTAATGTGGGAAAATTTAATTTAATTGCACAGATTCCAATATAAATTACATTTTCACCTAGATAATAAGTACATTAAAAAATCATTCAGTTCGTTAATTAATATGTGTGTATAATAAATTAGTGTGTTTTATGTATGTTCCTTTTTTAATAAAGTAATGTTTCTGTGTAAATCATGTTGATGAGTACGGCATCAGCTTTTCTCTTATTTGTGGCGACAATGATTGATACTTTATTACGAGGCTGTAATGAAAAGACATTTCATTCATTCCGAACATGTGGGTAACCAGGTTACAAAGGCGTTCGGATCAGATAAAATGAATTTATTTTGTCGCTTCTCCGGTCTTCTTTCTTGTCTGTCGTTCTGACTCTCTCCTAAAGTGGAGCGAGGCTCCAATTGTCCTTCGTAATTGTTTGCGTAGCGAAGGAATAGAGCGGCCGCCGTGGAGCTGTTCACGGGGCCGCGGAGGGAGACTGCAGCGCGCGCGTCCGCCGCCCGCCGCCGGAACTCCCCGGCGCGGCGGTGCGCGATCTCCGTTCACATCCTTGTTAGCGCGTATTGTTACTGCGCAATTAACGAGCGGGAATCAGCTGCCCGCCGCCGCCGCCGCCGCCGCCTCTCGGCCTTTCCCCTTCCGCACCGTCCGCTTGGCAGCGCCACCACCCGGATCACGTCTCTCTCTTCCTCCCACTAGTACTGCCCTTCCCTGTTTCTCTCTCTCTCTTTCTCTCTCTGTCCCTCATCGCTCCACTCTCTGCCCTGCGCGCCGTTTCAGTGGCGTCCGCGTGGGGTGCGCCCTCCCCCCCCCCCACGTGACGTGCACGTTAACCATTCCGCGCACACACGGCTGTCACCGCCCCCGCTCCGCACCCGTCCCTCCACTGCCCCCGCTCCACTCGCCCCCGCCCCGCCGCGCGTGGCGCCACGCCCTGCCTAGGCATGCCGCTCCGCGCTGCACCGCGCCGCGCCGCGCCGTATTAGCCCGTAATTCAATGTGGTGAAATGACCAAATCATTCGTCATTCCTCTCGGGAGCGTGGTGGAGGCGGGACGTCCGGATCCCGTGGGATCGCCCGGCGCTGCCTCCCTCGCTCCTGTGGGAAGGTGATGGAGTCAGGAGGGGAAGTAGAGGGGTTTGTCAACGTAACAAGAATCAGACGACTTTTTTATTGACTCCGGTTGCGGAAGCCTATCCTTTCATCATACACGTTGCGCAAAGAATAGGGAGAAACATCTACGTGTGAGTCAACAAATTAAAGTAGCGATGACTTAAATTACTGGTTTAATTCGTGATTTTTAACAAATTATTAGAAAAACACCCATTTTAATGATAGTTTTTGAATAGTTGTCACACACATTTTACAAATTGAGTTTTTTCAGAATCTGACACTGTTTTATTAATAAAGTGAATTTTAACTATTTATTTGTTACTCTTATTTGAGCTTTGGAAAATTATGCGTTATGTGTATCGGAGCAACCGTGATATACAAATTTCGAGTTTGTATGAAGGTTTAAAGATAAGGGCGTGTAAATTATGCGAATAATATTGAAAATAACCATTAATCAATAATTTTTTGTTTATTTTGCAGGGAAGATTATGTGCTTTTACAAATTATTATTGTAAATGAATGAAAGTTTCATTTCATTATAACTCACATAGAGAAGGATAAATTTAAAAAAATATTTTAGTAAGTTCTTTTTTTAAATGCCAACTGAATATTTAATTAATCGTAATTAATCGTTCATAATTAAACATTTATGTTAAACAATTATCATCTTATCATTACAACGACTTGCCAGTATTGTATCAACGGACGTGTGTTGGAGTGAAGCATATTTTAGAAATTATTAATGAAATATTTTCATAATAATAATAACGGTGACGTGTGGTTAAAACACCATACTTGTGTAGACTGTATGGCTCGAGGGGGCGGGGAGGGCGATGCGGCCCTGTGAGAAGAAGCATTTGGGTGCTGGCGTCCCGCGCATCAACGTATCGAATGGCTGTAAATGCGTTCATTGCCTTCCTGATCGCCGCGGGGAACATGTCTACGATATAAAATGTGTGGAATATGGAACCTGACACTGTATTTCATTGCCCTGGATCAGCCACCGAGCAGAACTGATTGAATTGAACGTGTGCGTGAGTGTGGATAAGTATTTGGAGAGGTATTTAAGCTAAATGCGGACTTTTTGCATATTACTACATAAACAATGTTTGCAACTTTGAACTCCTCCCAGATGCAGTTTATTTTATAATAATAATAATAATAATAATAATAAAACAATTGATAGCATTAATTGCGAGTTTCAGGCCATTAGGCTTGCTCTTCCGTTTACGTTTTATCATCCACGTAATGTTTAAAATAACTTAGTATCCGTAATTACGTGACTTAGTGATCAGATTACTCATAATTTGTTGTTATGTACGTGAATATATCAAGTATTAGATCGTTTTCCATCATATTTATTAGCTCAAATTCACGACATCATTCCTATATAATTGCACATGACATAAATGATCAGTTCTGTTTGTGCAATATTGAGATAATCTCGCAACAAGTAATAGAAACAGTAACATTTTCTATGCATCATTATATTTTTGAAACGAAATTGTTAAATGCGAAGGAGAGAACCATTCTGTAGGATCCAATTTCGTCTTCAGCTTGAGGATATTCGATTAGCGAGTCATACAGTTTGTTTCTTGCATTCGTGTTGAACAAATGATCGTGCAGGAATACGGCGCGAGGAGACATTGTGCCATAGAGCGCGTGTGGCTATAAGGAATGCGCGCTCTGACCCGGAGTGACGTCACGTGCCGTAAGTCGTGTCGCTTCCGCGCCATCTTCGGCTCCCAGCGCCTCTCTTTGTCTTCCCCACTCCCCTTATATTTTGAATAATAGACTGCGCATAACAAGATAAAATTTAACGATAATTGGGTTGACGGTTTTGACGCCGGACGCGGTGACCGGGGTCAGTATTGATATTGTTTACCGGGCTGCTGCGCCGTGGTGCACTTGCACTTGTCGCTTCGTTTGCACCTGCGGTAGGCACCCTAACGGAGGGCGGGACAACGATCCTAGAATCTCTCGTCGGTTTTCTGACTAACGACAGGCTCCTTGCACTAATCAAAAGGGTTCCACTACCATCACCCCGCCCTCACAGAGAATGTTCGCTTCAAGGGCAGGCGAGACGACTGCGAAACGACAGAACGGACAACTCAATTGAACCCAGCGTATCAGCTCCTATAGCAATATCAGGAATAGAACGTGTGTTTACGTATATTTTGAAGAAAATATATTAAAAATTTTCGTCGACGTGGTTACTAGAAGCTCTGTAGACGTTATAAGTATTTGCGCTGCCTAGATAATCTTACGAATCAACAGAACAGAAAAGAAGTCGCAACCGAAGGAAGATGGAGCGCCCTGGAGGTCACTCTGTGGAGAGCCCACCGGCGTTGGGAAGGGCGGGAGAAGGGCGCGGCTCCCCTCGGCCCCAAGGGCGTGGACCCTCCGCCGCCCCGCCCCGCCCTTCCCCTCCCCGCCCGGCCCGGCCCACAAATCTCAGGGTGCGGGGTGGGCGCGGGCGGGAGTGGGTGGGCCACGTGATATAGTGCGGCCGGGCAGCACACATCTTGCCTCAACTCGCGCATCAGCCGCAGGTTTATGTGTGCTGCGCCCTCTATATTATTCAGAGGCGCTGCGCGGGCGCGGGGGCGCGCGCAGGGGTGTCCTGTCCGGCGCGTGATTGCGCGACGCCTTGGCACGCGGCGACTCCTTCCCCCCCTCTCCCCCCAGCCCCGCCGCCGTGGCCTCCGCGCGCTCTCTGATGACGCCCTTGGCTAAATAAAAATCGCTGTGACGTTGGCGATATCAATTACAAAAGTTGTTTCAGAAATAAAAAAAAACAGTTTCAGATTGCAGATACTTCATTTTTTTCCTAGGGCTTTTTCCAGCCGACAGACGGTTACCCTGTACTTCCCTAACGTCGTTAGGCGGGGACGCGTATGTGAATATACACTAGATACCAACACACTTGCGAGCTTGCACACGTGATCTGGGGTCAGCAGAACGTGAGACCTACCGCCACAACACAAACATGAGAGACCAGAGATCAACAAGCATGTCCAAGGTGGGAGTCGAAACCGTTACCCTTCAGTCCGAAGGCTGAGTGCACGCTGTTAGCCACGTCTGCTATGCTGACCTATCTGCTATCCCTTCGTTATTTGCTTCTACAAAGTGTAACAAGGAATACATGGCGATGTGGATTTTTCAAAAGATTAATGTTTTATTGAAATGAATCCAGTAATTCGTACTGATCATCAAAAACGTAATTTGGTTTTCTTAAATTTTCTTTCTATATGAACGTAATTTTTAAGTGCTTGTCGGAACGCATGGGATGGTATCTGACAAAATGTCACTGCAGACGTCTTAGAAAAAACCCTGGTCATCTTCAGAACAGGATTGCGCACACTGAAATGATCTGCGAGTACATCTGCTATTGAATGTTAATACGTCACTTCCTTCTTCTTGCTGATAAAAATTATTTTGAAATCAATAAAAAGAATGGAATTTTAAGATATTAACATAAAAACGTGAAAAAATGGAACTCTTATTACACAGTGAATGCGACTTCAGAGACATACATAGGTGAGTAATGAATATTTACTTCTGTTCTTCCTCAACGTGTTGCTTGGTTTTGGAGCTTCAAACATGTAGCCTTCTCTTTAGGTATTTTAGTGTTCCCAGACTGGTGGACAACTTCCGACAATGTTCAACAAGAAAGGTGGTGCGGGCGACGTCATTAAAAATTTCGAACGGCGTTAGGCGGACCTTGAAAGCTTTATCCATAAACCATCAGCGTCTTCAGCGACATTTCGGGAACGCACGCTTCTTCGCTTTCGTGCCCTCCAACGACCGCACTTCACTTCCCGAGATGATCTCCTCCGGGCGTAATGGCCACGCGGAAACAAAAGCCTGCGTGAGAGCGCACGTCGCGACGCCGGGCGGCGGGCAGAGACGGTGGCGGTGGGCGGCCGAGTGAGAAGGGTGGAAGGTGGAGGGCGGAGGGGGAAAGCAGAGGGCGGACGGTGGAGGGAGGAGGGCGGTGGACGGTGGGCGGTAGACGGAGGGAGGAGGGCGGAGGGCAGGGGGCAAAAGGCGAGGGTTGGTGGCGGAGGGGGAGGGAGGAAGGCGGGGGTTGGTGGCGGAGGGGGAGGGAGGAAGGCGGGGGTTGGTGGTGGAGAAGGAGGGAGAAAGGCGGTGGTGTGGAGGGCGGAGGGCGGAGAGCGGAGGGCGGTGAGGCAGCGACCTCCGCGCCGCGCGAACGCGCTTCTGTGCCTCGGCCTGCGCCGCGGAACCACGCGGATCGGTAGGGAAAGGAGACAAAAACATTTTAAAAAATGCTAGAAGTATACTTTGCGGAAGTACTTGGCTATATGGCACAGAAAGACTAATGAATCAATCAGTTCAAATGATTCAACGGTTATTAAAAGTAATCAATTCACGAAACTATGTTTCATTGTTACATCGTTTTAAGAACTATTATTAAAAAGTATTGGCCTTTTTTCTGGGTCAAATTTACGATTTCGTCACGTCAGCTTTCACGTTAACTTTGCACCCCCCCTCTTCCATCCCTTCGCTGCCCCCCTCCCCTTCGTACCACTCAAGATCCCGTCTCATGTAAAAAGGATGCTCCCGTCAACTTCCTTCATTCACTCCACTGCCAATGTTGAATGAAGGGAACGGACACATTGCAGTTTATTCTTTGAGGAATCGTGCGGCGCAAATTTTCTTTCTTTGAACGCACTTGAAGTTAGAGCATTTATTGGCCAAGTACTGGAATACAAACGTCTACCCTTAGCGGATCGTCTATAAATTGCATAACGCTAAAGACGAGCCAGATTGGGGAATTTTGTCCCCCAAATGAGGATTTGTATCGTTGTGGGAGGAAAATGGGGAATATAAATGGACAGGAAGATGTTTGGGGATTTTTTGGGGAAATTATTTTCATCCAGAGCACCACTAGTATGTATCAAAAAGGGAGAAATAAAGGATAGGCATAGAGAAAGAAAAACATGAGAAAAACGAAGATATATGTTTTCGAACAGCTCAAAGAATAATAATTGGTTGATTTGAATTATTTGAATTTTAGGGGATAGCCAACGGAATCGTCAGAGACATCTCATGTCGTTGGTCCATAATTTGGAGAATATTTTTCGTTTCAAAGTTGGGGAATTTTATTTCATTGGAGAGGTTATTTGGGGAATTTCCGTAGTAGTGCTGAGGAAAGAGCTCGCAAAACTGGCAACCCTGGCTTACAGGGTTGTGGGCTCTGTTGTCCCCTCCAGGCCGTGCTTCAACCTCGCCCGGAAGGCTCGCTCAGAGCTTCGAACTCCGGGTGGAACCCAGGCGAGGGCACTGGCGCCGCGCCACGCCACGCCCTCAGCAAGGGAAATCTATTTTGCCGTCTAGTACAGAGTCAGACGGAAAAGAAGTAATATTTACTTCCACCGTAAAGTAAATCAAAGCTGTATTTCACAGGGCATCTTCTCGGAACTCCGTCGCAGGCCAGAACCGTCGAACCAATAAACTCCCACCGCCCGGCGTCCCTCGCTGCAACTCGCGCTCGGAAACGATGCTGCGTGGGCCTTAAAACAAGGTTTTTGTGTCCCGAAGGAACACAGGCTTTGAGGGGTCGGGTTTTTGGGGGACTCACGTGTTGCAGGATGGCCGGGGGACTTTCAGGGTAACAAGGAGAGTCCGAGACATGTGGTCATTTTCTATAAAATGGGATATTTTTGAGCTTTCTATTTGGGGACCCGTATTGTGTATGATGGATCTTCAGATATAATTGGAAACGAAAAAACTATGTAAAGCTATATTGAAGGAGTAGAGACAACAATATTCCACGATGAAATTATAGTGACTGTTTTTCTGTGAAATTCATTCTCAACGCTCAGCATTATTAGAATGTCCTGCCACCGTCATGGAGTGGTAGCCCAGCTTATCCCGATCAGAGGCACTGCAGGTGCATCAATTGATGCCCTGAGCCACCTAAGCCGAGACGAGTCGTTTGAAGTTAGAATCCTGCTCGAAGGTATTTTCATTTTTAAAACAATTATTCGCAAAGCGAGGAATGTGCGCGAGGGGCCAGCCTGTTATATTTATTCCAAGCGATGGGCGCCGGATTGCAACTCGCCGCCACCTCCCTTGAGTCGGCGGCGTCGCGGGCGCCTCTCGTGCTCTAATCCGAGTAATGGATTAGTTTTGCGCTGCCCTCACGACGCTCCTGCGATCATTAAGATCAGAGGGGTGAGATTGCCCGGAATGCTGCTTAATACGTCGGTATGCCACCGCCGCGCCGGACAGGGAGAAGAAAGAGGGCTCGACTCGCTCCACCGAGTTCATCAGGAGGATGAAGAGGGCAGCAGGGAATTGCAATCTCTGTTTCGAATTAGCGAGGCTTACTTCTCCAAGTTCCTACGTTGTCTTGGATGCATTCCAAAAACAACTCCGGGGATCGGAGAGGTAAAGTGAACTGAGAAAGTGTGGGGAACTGATGAATTTCTTCGTTTGGGTACTTCCTATTCCCAGTGCAGCACGTAACTCAATGCGCTACACCTGGTATGCGACTGGCTTGAAATCACATTATGTCAACCTTTTCCCCGTACGTTCCCGGAATTACGTTCAATTATTGCAGGTACGAGAGGCGGGCGTAACGAAATGTTGAATAGTGTACTACATATTATTAAATCGGGCCACTTGTGGTTGTTGCATATGCCGATTTATTAAACTACTAGGATGAAATTATTTTAAAACAATTATAAATATTTCTGTGTTATCGATTTAATATTGTAGAAAGTATTGCGTATTAAAAATAATGCTGACGTGCTAGATTATCATTTCTGTTGTTTGGGTGCCGGAGGAAACAAAGTGAGTTATTTAATAAAAGATGAATTATTTTCTGAGATCGTTTCAGAACATTATATGGTTGTTAGTTGTGTCAATGTGCATTGCATGCTGAAAATAACTGTTGAGAACGAAATTCCGAATTTCTTTTAGGGAAGTACTCTCTAGTTTGCATGCTTGCTGTTAACGAACTCTGTCTTATCTGAACACAAATCGTCTACCATAGACCAAACTAGTGATGCTACATTAGGACATACTTCCTCGTAATATTAATAACGAATACATAATTTTATAATGTAGCAATTTTTGTCGTATTTACACTTCAGCTGTCCCTTGAAAAACTAAACAAATGAATCGTGAACAATATATATCTTTATTTTCTTCTTCTTCAGTTTCTGCCAATAAATTCAGTGAATTTGGGTGTATGGAGTATTTTCGTATATGAGCGCAACAACAATGTCCGATGCATATTTTAACTGTAAATAAGATTGGTAAATTATGATAACGGAAGCGGAGGCTGCGATGGCAGTTCTATCTTCATTATTAAAGGTGTAGTACAAATTAGAAAAAAAGTGATCTATGCCAGAATAAATTTATAAATTATGCGAAAACGACTAATATGTTGGAAGAAATTTTACATGAAATATTCTAAAGATATGAAATTCAGAAATTGATTGCTTTATACAAAGATTCTCAACGTTCGAATTAAAAATACAAGAACTTGTTTGAAAAGAAAGTTTGCAATTTTCAAAATAACCCAAATTCTTAATGTTGGCGCTTTATGTATGTAAAGTACACCCCCCCCAAATTGGTGCAACGGGTTTGTTTCAACTTCTACATCATGGAAATCGGTCGGGAAAAATTAAAAACATTTTGGCAGAAATGCTGTGTAGGATTTTCG